>KZ505706.1:222483-296867 GCA_002844005.1 Limosa lapponica baueri | reverse complement strand
TTTTTTTTCAGTCAGAAATGCTGATTGGCTCTAGTTGTAGAGAAAACTGTTAAATGCTAAATGTTACGATTTTGTATTGGATAATGTTTCAGAGTAGTTTTGATTTCTGGCTTACTTTGTAATGAGAAAAGTGATCTCTTATCATGCTTATTAAGGGGTTTTATTTGATTTCACTCATACTCCTTGAATTTATTATTTCAAATAAAAATGGGCCTTATGCAAACACTTAAGGATGAAATAAATTGTTCTCCCGTAGACTTCTGACTTGAGGGGGTTCCATTAGCTAGCTATAAAATACGTTGTTACAGACATCTTGAGATGCAGATCTGAAAACAATTTTCACAAACTGCAAATGGTCTTTCTGCTGGCAATTGCTAAACAGATGGCAAAGGATGCCTTCTGCGGTTCAGGAACTGCAATTGTGATAGTAACAAAAAAAATTCATAGAGGAAGAGTGAGAAGTGCCTCATATTTGACTCTGGTTCTTAGTAGTTGTAATGTCTTCTAGTATTGTTATCAGCAACTTTCAAAGTTTCTCCCGTACCCTCCCCCTTGCTTTTTAATGAGGAAGCTTAAATTTGTGCCTTCCAATGATGGTAGTAGTACTGGAAAAGATGAATGTAACAAACTCTTGAACTTGTGCTAATATAAAACAGGCGCAACCTGTAATAAACTGGAATGACATAGTCTGCATATATGCTTTTTTGTAAATTGAATGCACGATTTCTATCAGTTCTGTAACTGCCACGTATGGGATAGCCACTTTTTCAGGCTATACAGGTAGATATTAAATTTTTGTTACATGTCTAATTTCTGTAAAAACTGTACTGGAAGAACCTTTTCTAAATAATCAAGTGTGCTTCTACTCTCTGTACATGTATCAAAGATATGGAATTCATGTGTGCTTACACTCGGAGGTGCCTGGGTCCAAACTTCAAGTCTTGCTCGGATCTTCATTAAGATTAAGCAACTTTGTCTGGCTTCTGTCTCCTCCTGCTTTGCTCCCTTGCCTTCTTACTAGCTTATTTGGAATGCTGAAACCCCCTTAGTTGTGGGCTGTGACCCCATTGTGCTGGGTGCTCCATGTGCTGGCTCAAGTGCCTTCCAAAGCTTCAAGGGAAGTGAAGAACAGACAAATATGGAGACTTTGGGTGTAAAGCGAGGCTGTGGGCAGCACCATGAACAGGAGGCTTCATCCTGTGTCTCTGCTGAGCCTTGTCCATTCCTGCCTGCTGTCTGTAAATGCTTCCCCTTCACTTTAGGACCAGTTGTACTGGTGGATTTATTTGGGCAACTTGTCCAATGTTGTCACCCTTTAATAACAGTTCTTCTGCTTAAGCAGGGTGTCTTAGTTCACTTACTAGGTGTCTGTTTAACAGTCGACTTGTTCTCTTAGATTTCTTTAGTGTAACTTCTCAATGCTGCCAGTGCTGGCAGATTTTTAGAACAAATTTTAGTCTTTATTTTTTGTTTTCTAACTCCCCTGAGACAAGTAGGCACTTTCTGAAAGGTCAAGTTACTAGTAATATTAGTGGCTCTTAATTGGGGCAGTTGACATGCCAGATAAATCTCTAAATTTGGGTTATTGTGTGGAATATCATACTTCTCACCATCTGTTTAGAAAAAATTGTTCAGCGAGTGTTCTTTTCTCTAATGTATAGCCTTACCAGTCTTGCTCTTCTTCAACTAGTATAATATGCTGTGTATTCAGGCATGTGTTCTGTGGGTGTTTTATATATGTACTATTGAAATCAATATTAAAAAGGCCCTTTATATTAGGTCTCAACACATTTGCTGATTATTTTAGCACTACTAAATCTGATTAGGCCAACTACAGAAAGATCATTGCCCCTATACTGTGCTGCTCAGACTTCTGCCTTCTGTCTGCTGATGTCTTATGTCTTTTGGTCCACAGAAATGCTGTCTGTCAACTTTGGATACAATCTGCTGACATTTATAATCTTGTACAACAACCTTATTCCAATCAGTCTTCTGGTGACATTGGAAGTTGTCAAGTTTACTCAGGCTCTTTTTATAAACTGGGTGAGTAACAAGAATAAATGTATTAACATCAGTTTTGGAAAGGGACATGAAAATAAAAGCACTCTGAAATCTTTAGCAGATTTTCTGATGACTTTTCTGATGCAACTTCTGGGAAAGGCAGGGAGAAGTTCAGAGGATTTATTCTATTAGTTCTGTGTTCCGCAGGAAATGAAAAGATTGTTGTAGGAAGATTCCCTGTGCAAATGATCACTCTTGTATATTTTAGGCTTTCAGGATGAGAAGTAAGGCTCAGCTTTTCTGGTTGAAGGAGGTCTCTCATCTGACTCATGTTCAGTAAATATCTTCTGAAAAGTCATAATTTCTCTCAGCCACAGCAGAGGGAAAGACTAGGCTTGTTTGGGGGTGTGGGGTTTTTTCATTTGTTCTTATTTTTAAATCCCGAAGCTGGCCTTAAGGTCCCCTCTGGTATGAATCATAGTATTTCTGTGTGGAGATGAGTCAGTGGTGCCTCATGCGACAAAACAGTGATCCCTCTACTCAGGCAAGCTTTGACTTCAAGTGTGTTTCTCTTCAGTTGTGGACCAAAAATACTGTAGTGATGTCTCTTAAGCTGAATGAAAACAAGAGGAGTATCTTACTTGGTATGCATTAATCCTTGGACTTTCAGTAAAGTTGTAGTGGCTTCTCTAAAATTTGAGTAAAGGTCTAATGTGTCTGTTCTGAGCTGCTTATAATGTGTTGGAGATGCTTAACTAGCTTATCTGAGAAATTGCTTTGTTTCATGTAGCAGCTGTTTTGTTTACCCTCCCAATTAAATGTAGTAATAGAAGTTGATTTCACAGTCACTTAAATTGTCTCTTGGATCATGGGTATGGCTGGAGTAAATTGCATTGTTGTAACTGAAGACCTATGATTAGTGTGGCTGTTAGAACTTCTTTCTACTGTAGTAAATTCTTAAACTAGAGATGCAGTGAAGAAAATGGTAGTTATCTACAGTTGAATCTGGCTTTTCTCATGTACGGATGGTATGGAAGTACACTTTGGCAAGGAGTCACCCCTATTTAGCCTGGGATGCTGTTTGTGTCTCAAGCTTTCAGAACCTTCACCAACGGAGTTCAGTCAAGTTGGAGCTGACTATAAAAGAATGGGAAGGTCAGTGTTTAATTTGGGTAGCACAGGTCTAATTTTGCTCTCATTTCAGGACATAGATATGTATTATCCTGAAACAGATACACCTGCAATGGCCAGAACCTCAAACCTTAATGAGGAACTTGGGCAGGTAAGACAACATTTTCTTAAGTGTTATGTTTGATATGTTCTAGGATGATAGAAGGTGCGAGAGCATGCTGTACAAATCTGGTTTATTCTGTTGCTCTGTGGCTCAGGTTAATGGGACATCTTGTACAGGATTCTAAGTCTTACAAGTAAAACAATGAGATATCACGAGATTAAATTTGAGACGATATAGGCAGTTTTAAGCCTGGAAATTGAATCTTTAATCCTTATGTTTACTCTAAACTGACTTTTTTCCTCAAGGGTGTTGAAGAGATGCATTGTGGTTGTGTCTCTTTATAGTGGAACAAAATGTATAGGACTAAGCTTGGCTGAAGAGCAGGCTAAGAGCCTCAGCCTGTGTTCTTAGTTTTTCATGTTTCTGACCACCTTATAGGAAATGCAAGTCAAAAAAAAAATGCAGTTCTGTTCCTCATTTAGGTTGTGTTTCTTCAAGCATTTCCATTTTCCTTTCAGATAAAGATAACTGTCTATTAAGTTGTAGTTGTATCAAGAGATCTGTTATAAATTCTGCAAATGAGATTTTTTTCGAAAATGGAAGGGCTTCCCAAAACAAGGTTACTGGAAAATGCAACTTACCATTGGAATTTTGTAGTACTGTTGAGAAATCCTAGCCTCTTTCCTTGACCACTGAAGTCATACATATGCAACTGAATCATATGAACTTCATAATTTGTGTGAATTTAGTGTTGGAGACAATATTTATGTATGTAAAACACAAAATTGTGTACTGATCAGCAGGGTGGTAGTCAATATTCTTCCTGCTGAATTCAACTGGCCTTTTCCTTAGGATGGTTAAAATTTTATTTGTATTTAGATTGTTGTGATGTGAAGTTATCAACCTCCACATTATGGTAGTGGTTTTGGCTGAAGTAAACTATATTATGTAGCATAATGTGTATTGTTGGCCCATATATTGTTTTCAGAAATGGCTTACTAGTGATTCCATGTAAACAAGCTGAATTTTTTATTCATTAACTGAATTACTTGTTCACACGTGTATTTTAAAACTTTGTTATATGCTAGAATTATTAATTACTTCAAGTTCCCCAGATATTTGGGTACCTGCTTTGATTTCTAACTTGCGCAGGCTCCATTTCCAATGTTGTGTTCAGAAGCAGCATAGTGTACAGCTAAAGGGTCATTTAACTAGTTAAATTGGCCGACTCCTATGTTGGCACCATCCCTTTCTACTTGTTGCTGGTTTAAAATCTGACCTGGTGCAGAGGTAAAACAGCGTGCAGTTTAGCTTGCGATTAATTTTGGACTGTTGTGGCCTACTGAAGGGCGGGAATTTTGAGTCTGCGAACGCTCCAAGAAGTTGTGGTGCTGTGTTAGAGTTGTCAATCATTCTAATTATTCTTCAATTATCTTAAGAGTCTTTGTTTTAATTTTCAGTCTTGTTGTTTGATAGTACAGTTGAAAGATTTGGTGAATGTTAAACTAGCACAAGCAAGTATATCTGTATTGACCACACTGGAACCGTGGCAGTTGATACCTACTATTTGAGCCTTTCTGCATTTAGAGATAAAGAAATAATGCCATTAAATAACTGAATATTTTCCTGTAGCTTTAGTAAGACAAACCAAGCTGTAATAAGCCTGCAGTAGCCAATACTGCGACACTTGAGCCATATGTCTTTCAGAATTTTCCTGATACTTATTCTGTTTTCCATGTTGAGTTTTGTTACTTTGCAGGTTGAAAATTAGTCTTATTTTTCTTCCAGGTAAAATACCTGTTTTCTGATAAGACGGGTACTCTAACATGCAATATCATGAACTTCAAGAAATGTAGTATTGCTGGAGTGACATATGGGTAGGTATGATTTTTTTAGAAACTGGAGCTTAATATGTGCTTATTAATGGTACATCTTCTATATCAGAACATAACTTGAACATCCTGTTCTTCAGTTTGTATTTCAGTATATTTTGTGATCTCAGTTAATAGCTTTCATTTTCATGTCCTGCAACACAAATCATGACGTGCAAACCTGGGGAGTACTTTATGTGACAAAGAAAACTGCTTCCTAATTTGTCTGATCATCATTTGAACTAAACCAGAAGTGCTAAATAACCTCTGGCCTTTCCAGGGGGAAGAAGATGCAGCCGAAGGGTAGCAATTGTCAGTCATTTTTCTGTGACTTCTTCAGGTGAACCAGGATTTCATTGCAACCATGTAGCTGTTACTGTAGTTGTAGAGCTTAATATTTCTTGCGTGGGAGGGATACCTACGTACTGGTTTTGTTCTGTGTCAAAAGGATCCCTTTGAGTCATGTCAAGTTCATAGCACTTAGCCTTTTGAGTCTCGAATACTAAATCTTTGTCTTTGCTTAGTTTCAAACGGGTAGTCTTAAGATCTCTGTGCAAGTTAACCTTTGAATTTCATGGTAGCTGAATTAGATATCTCAGAAGGCAGAACTCGGTTCAAATGTATGAACAGCTGAGCCTATGGTTCCAGCATATGTTTGTATGTGTTGATGACTCATTGATCTTTGCCTTCTACTTATTTCTTTTGATTTGCAAAGTGGAATAAATATTCTTTTTTCACTTTTCTACTCCTCAGTCACTTTCCCGAGCTGGAAAGAGAACGTTCATCAGAAGACTTCAGGTAAATATGCTCAAAGATGTTTGTGTTCTGTATAGCAGAGTGAGAACAATTTATATAAAAACTGCTTTCCATTTTGGGACTGGAAGAAACCCAAGAGAGCAGTGCATTTGAGTAAAATGCTCTCCTAGCAAGAGCCTAATGCAGAGCTGGTGGGTGGGGATGGATCTTATCTTCTGCATAGAGAGATGGTGGGTGAAGGGGGTGAGGGATAGGCATTGGCTGGGGTGGCTTGGATGCATGCTAATGCAGTGCTCATTTATAATTGCAGACAACCAAGTAAGAAGGGAAGAGTAACTTTCTTTACAGTAACCTTACTTCTAGCTGGAGACTGGATGTTACTCTTTGCAATCACTAAGTTCAAACCTGAAAAGTAGAAGAAAAGGAACTTGATTAAAATGCTGTTTTAATAATTAAACTGGGAAAGATCTTGATATGGAGGTGTCTTATGTCAAGAGAACGACTCCTTTTTCTTCAGAGATTTAATGAATGGAGGTGATGGGTTTGTCCCAGTCTACAGAAAGGGGTGAAAGCCTGGAAGTGTTATGCAGGTGTCACTGTAGTGTGTTCAGATTAACAGGAAGCCAGGGCAGAGCCTGAGAGGGCTGATGTGGCTTTGGCAAATATAGGTAAGAAGTGAGTTCTGACCCAAGAAACAGATAGATGCTGAGTGCTGTTAACCACTTTCTGATGAACTAAGTTAGGTTTCCCCACTGGTCCATCTCATTTTTATGATCACCTTTTAGGAAGGTAATATGATATGGTGTGTTTCTACTTTGGCTGCAATGTGATTTCCATGTATGACTTTTTCTTCCAATATGTTGCAGTTTCCTTTGTTACCATTTTTTTCCCTCCTTGTACACTCCTTTTGTAGTCAGTTCTGTGGAAGAGTTTCTTCTAGGTACTAATTTGGGGTACTCAAGCTTAAAATTCTCCAGGGATCAACTTGAAGCAGAGCTCACTGACTAGAGAGGGACCTTAGGAATACTGATCTTTGACCTATCTTAAAAGCAAGTGACCTTGAAATTAATCTATTTCAAGTACACTTAAAAGCTGCTTCTGCTACACTTGTCCTAGGAAGCATGTTGACATTGGAGTCTTCTCAAATACACATTCAAGCTAACCATTTTGGGTTTCTTCCTGGTGCTCTGAAGAAATTATTGCTCATTTTCAACACTTAGTGCATTACTCATATGATCTTTTCACAATACTTTCAAGGACAGTGGAATCTTACTTCGTTTTTCCTTTGCTTCCCATAAAATAGATGAAGTAGTAAGACTGGAAATGTTGCCATTGTTATGTTTCAATATGCTTATCTTGCTTTGCAGCCAGCTACCTCCTTCCACCAGTGAATCATGTGAATTTGATGACCCAAGACTGCTGCAAAACATTGAAAATGACCATGTAAGTCTACTCTCTGAATATCATGTCTCTTAAACACCCTATTCTAGGCCTCTCTGGAATTAAATGCTAAACAAATCTACATGCGTGATCAAGTCAGCTTTACGGGTGTGAAATGCAATCACAGATGCAAGCACAGTGAATAGCTCCCCCAGCCCTTTCCTGCCCGCTTGTCTGTCTAGGGGAATAAAAATGAGATTGGTGCGAGTACCAGCTAGCTATAAACCAGCTTCATATATGCTAGTGTATATGGAAGATAGTGTTTTGTAGCAAATGATGGTAGAAATAATAATTCTTTAAAAGAAAAACTACTTGGAGTGTTCAAACTGTGTTCAAACACTGAAATTCAGTGAAACATCCATACTGTAAAAATACCTTCTTTAACAGTAATCAGAGCGTTGCAAGGTGGCTATGGTGTGAGGACCTGCTTTAAATACTGCAGATGTTGGGAATTCCAATTGTGTAAAGGGTGTAAGAGATGAGACTTAATTGCAAGTTTAAGCTTAGCCTGAGGCTTAGTGATTAGTAATTTTAGCCTAACTCCCCTGTAAAGGGACCTAGTCTTTAGGAGAGTGTCAGTTCACTGCCTATTCCGAAGCCATGTGGCTATGAAATCTGACTGGACACCAGACAATCTAAGTCAGTTGTGAAAAACATGACCCTTCTACTCTGTAGAAGCTGTCTCATGGTAGGGCATCTGGGCATTGGCAAGCACTAATGCAAGTGACAAACTTAATTAGCTGATTGCTCTTCTGCAGCTGGTTAAATTTAGTATGAGCTTCTAAAATATAGTTCCAACATACTGTCTGTGTGCAGCAAACCTTTGGTTTCTATTTTGCTTTACTGTACTTAAGAAGCTGAAACGCAGTGTGGTGTAAATGCCTGAAGGAATATTGAATTACTTTGTAAGTCACTTCATACTCCTCAGGTGATAGAGCCTGAAGATGGCTCTTGATGGTGGCCCTGCCAGGTCAATGAACTGGTTTCTTGTGTGGCCTTTGTAATCATTCCTACTGGAAGGACTTCCCACTGCATATCACTTGCATCCCAAATCTTAGCTGCCTCCTGTTCTTTTGTGTTCTTCTTTTATATATGGCTACAGTTACGGTTTATGGCAGTTGCTGACTCCAGGTGCTCATTCTGAATGGAAGGCTACTGGTTTAGGTGCAGGCTACAGATAAAGTGTGTTTAAGCTTTTCCTCACTGGCTTTTGTTTTAGGTATCTATATGGAAAAGTGCTTTGGTACATTTTAATAGATTAGCAGAAGGGACAGATATCAAATGGGCTGTGAGATGGAGTTCCTCATCTAGCCTTGAGATGGCTCCTTTGGATATCTCTAATGCTTTGATTTTCTCTGGGTAGAGCTGTTACTTTGGGAGACAGAAGGAATATTTGCTGTTGTAGCAGGCAAATAAAGGATTTTGGTAGCTTCTGTAGGTGTCGCTTACTCTAGACAGCTCAGGAGTCATTGTTCTTTACGTGCTGGACCCTTATGAATCTAGTTTCCTTTTGTATGGCAACTTGAACAGATAAACGCTGTTGCACAGCTGTCTTTTGAGCTGAGCACACTGTGTGAACTCGGCCCTCAGACAATCAGTGGGGAAACTTCTGGCTGATAAGGTGTACGTTGTACAGGCCAAAGGTATCTTTTGGAGCCTGATGGTACTGGAGGTGTGGATGTCACCTACTGACAAGTGGTGAGTTAGCACAAGACACAAGAATGCATGGACTGTGTGTGACAGTTTGCTTAGGAAGTTCAAATCCATTTGTCAAACTACATCAGTGAGACGAGGGCTGGATTCCAGGATAGTGGGAGAGGGAAGAGTTGCATTTTTCTAGCACACTAGGTTTTTGCATTATGTCAGCTGTTTAAGGTGCATAAACTGCTTCCTTCTACCAAAAACTCCTTGGTGTCTTAGTTTTCATAGTTAGTAGATAACTGTAAATGCTATTTACAGATGTCTGACAATCTCTACTCGTTTAGTGAAGTAAGGTGATAAAACTGAAGTGTTCTAGCACAAGCTGCCTTGTGGGGTCAGATGGTGCTGTACTCAGCTGGGCAATGAATTCCCTTTTAAACGATTGCCCTTTTGCAGCTGAAGTTGTCAATGTGCTATCTCTCACAAACACTCTATAAGTGCTCATTGCTCTGGTCTTGAAGATTTTATTTTTTCAGTCTAGTTGCAAGTTTCAGTTTAGAGCTGTCTCGGTGCCAAGTAATTTTCTTTCCAGGTTGAAAATAAAAAATAATGTACTTGTCCTCATGAGACTGTCTTCCATCTGCTAGGAAGATTTTCAGCATCCTGCATTGCCTCTAAATTTCATAGCTCTTCTGGGCCACTGGTGTGTATGGACTGACTGATGGCCAAGTCCACTCTTGAGCAACAGGCAAAGAATTATTGCCCTGTAGGAAATGTTCCAAGAAAAAATAACTTGTCTTGTAAAACACGTGGAGGTTTCTTTTAGCTTCTCTGGGATTTTAGTGTGGAAGAAAGTACCTAGGTTTGTCTGCCTATGCTTTTTCTTTGTAACAGCTTCTGTTGTATGAACTGTGCAGCGGTGCCAAGAGTATGATGCTGGCTTGTTTCTATAGGGGGAAAATGGTGTAAACTCTTACTAGAATAAGAAAAGATAAGTTATTTCCAAAAGCTTAAAAGAAAATTTGGTGAATATGCTAGGTCATCTTTATCTTGGTGCTTTCTGTTGCACATGAGCTGTGAATAAACTTGTCATGGAGATGCAAGCCTGTTTGGTTTGAGTTTATATTTTACCCTGGTGATATGATTGCAGGGAAGGAGTCAAGAAGTGAGAGAACTGCTAAACTTGGATCTCATCCTAGACTCCTGTCTTCCTGGATTCTCTCTGAACTTCCTCTGCTAATTCCAGTTCACATACGAACTTTCTTCTGCTGCCCCCAAATTACCACTTGGCCAATAAGCATGTGGTATAGCTGCAGATGTGTGAATTGGTTTCAGTGAGCATGTGTGATGAGTAGTTTAGCAGCTGGCCAGGCAGAATAGGTAACTTTTCTGCTTAGGCTGAGCTTTTACCTCGGTGAAGGTGTTCATTGAGATCTCTCCAACCTGTCTGCTTATTTTTGTGAAGTGTGTGGGAACTGAGGCTTTTATCCCACCAAGCTTTGAAAAGGTTGCTATGACCAGCTGATTTTTAATTCCTTAGGAAAGCAGAACAAGAAAAGCATATTACTACTTACTGGGATGAAAACCTGTAATTTAAAGTCCAGTAGGGGGAAAATACATTCAGGTGGTGAGAACCTCTGAGAAGTCTTAGTTCAGAAGGTAACTGTTGTCTGAAAACTGTCCAAACATCATTTTACAGCTCCCAATTAAGTTGTTACATCTTGACAAGAAGTATCTCTCACTCTTCTGCTTTTGCCCTTACTGTGCATGGGACTTGAGTACTTTTCTTTAGCTCACATATGAGGCAGTATCTTTAATAGTAGGTCATATTTCAGTGGCTCTGTTGATACTCAAATGCTAATTAATGTGTTCTTTGAGTCTGTGCCTGAAGAACCCTAATCCCCTCCAGCCTTACCAGTTTTAGTCTTCTGGAGGTGCTTGACGTGGCTGGATCCTCACACTGTTCTCCAGATCTTTTAATGAAGAAAACAGTAGGAAGTTCACATCTTTTTAAGACTGTTAGTCATAATTCTCCCTGGTAACAAAGCATATAAGTATTTTACTAGCTGTCCTTGGCAGAATGTGCCACATCTATGCAAGGTCGTCAGCTCAAGTTGGTAGACTGTCCTGTAATGTCCCACTGGCTGTTTCTAGGCCATTTGTTTAACCTGTCAGTCCTGCTCATCTGGAAATATTGTGGATGGAGGAACTGATCTGGTACTGATACAAGTAAAAGGAGAGGTGAATAAATATACTCAACTTCATATCCAACTTCCTTGTAATTTTATCAGGCTGTGAACAGTTGGCTAGAATAGTGCGGTTTCTGTCTTCAGAGTGGGGACATGTGTGACAAGCGTGCAGATATGTAGCTCTGCAGAGTGCAGCTTGCTCCCCAAAAGACTGAATTTCGACTCAGTGTTTTGTTCCCTCTGAGTAAGGGAGAACACGAAGGGATGAAAACTTGTCATACAGCTTCCTGACCAGTGGTCTGTGCCCTGCTTGATAATGGATAATGCTCTACCTTCTAGATGGGGGAGCTTTGCTTTCAGCGTAGATAATGCTTTGTAGATAACAATCCAGAGAGTGCTTCTGGAACTATGAGGCTATGTCTCAACATGTCTGTAGTTCTCAGCTTGTAGGGGCAGCATGCAAAGTAAGTTTAATCAGGGGTGTATATTAATGGTGTTGGTGGCTGTACACCAGGCATTCCATGGATCATTGGAAAAGAGAGAAAGAGAAGCAATAGCTTTCACCTAGAGCTGTTGGCACACAGGGAGAAAATGTGGGGAGAAGTCACTTAAAATGAGAGCTGCCTGTGGACAGATGACTAAAATATGCAACCTTTGTTCCTGCTACAGATAAATAGAGAAGGCAAAAATGGGGTGGAAAGAAATAGAGCTGAGCTTAAATGAGCAAGGAAGGAATGTCTCAGAGACATCAGTAAGAATTTGAGTACTAAAATATCAGACTTGCTTTAATAAAGTGGAAAAAAGCAATAAAGCAGAATCAGTTGCTGGGGTTAAAGTTGGCATGGTGCAAGGGATGTATCGCCACAGAAGCTATTAATGAGTTTTCTGTTTACAGCTCTGAAGGTACAAATTTGAATGCGCTGTACTGATTCACACCAGAGCAGCACATATTGTGTCAGGGCTGGAAGAATACAGAAAGGAAACAAAGGACAGCTGTGTGGAGGAGCTGATGTGATAAGCTGGGCCTCTGCTGATCTCTTGCTGTAGAATTGGAAGATTGCCATGTAATATATTGTGAGCTGTGAAAATACCAAGACAGCAAGAAATTACATTGCTAGCTTGAAAGCAGAAATATATACATAGGAAGGATTAAAATATATGACATTACCGGAGACAGGTTGTTTCCATCTGATAGAACACATACTATGAAAGCATGGAAGGGGCTAGGTGATACGCACGTAAGAAGGACATCAAAGGTCTGCAACAATGGATGCAGAAATGAGAATCTGGGAGGCTGTGCATTTTGAGATGGAGATAGAACTTTCATTGCTTTCACTGGAAATAATGGAGCAGCAGTAACATCCTGACCAGTCATTTGCTGTGGACTTCACATTTTACACACTACTCTCAGATTATTTTCCATCTGCTCATTTTCTTGAATGCAGCCTCTGCACTCCAGCATGTTGAAGGCTACAACTCTTGTTATTTTAGTGGCATGTAAACATACAATTCAGAAGTTTTAGTATGCAAAGATAAAGGTCCTGTGTGAAACAGTTATTTTGAAAATATTAGTGAGGAAGTACATGAAATAAAACAAGAATGAAAGTATTGTATCTTCAGTCTCTTTATTACAGTGTTTTCTGATATGCTTACCAGCATTTGCCAGCTGACATTGTTTTGTGGCTTTCATAGTAATTTACTTCCTGCTAATTAAACCTTGCTATTCCTAGTGCGTCCTTCTGTTGTACAAATATGTAGGCTACATGCACCAAACTTGAAAAACAAAGAACTACTCAGCAATCTCAGCAATGTTACTTATTTTTGGCCTTGTCCCTGAAACAGGCCTTAAGATTGTGACAAAAATGAAAACAAAGTTTTGTTCTAAGCTTGGCTTGGGCAGAGAAGCATTACCATGTCTGAGAGCCAGTTGTGAATGCTGCTGGCCTAATTGTGAGAGGTTGTATTTTAAGTGCCCCTCTAAGTGGGAAATGGAGGAGTCTTTAATGTCTCAGTAGCTCTATGGGATTCAAGGATTTTATAAAATAATTGTGTGCTGCATTTCAGATAGTAGTACTGCATATACTCTTAGAAAAAGACTTGTAATACAAGTCTCTCACATCAGGATTTCTGGTGGTATGGAGTTTTCCCTTAAAGTTTCATTTGAATATTGTAGCTTTTTTGTGTTGTGAAACATTCTGGTGTCCACTAGCATAATAAATTGTGTAGAAGCATATTTTAATTGTTTAAAAAAGCTTGGAACCTGTTTTACTAGAATCTTGTAGGATTCTTCATCTGATCTTGGTTTTAATATTACAATAGTGGTTTTTTGGGCTGACCCTGTGCTATTGTAATGCTCTTGATTTTTGTAGTGGCTCTGTGAAGACAGTACATATAAAATATGCGATGCTAATGAAAACTTTGGAAACTAGATGATAATTTCATATGCAAAAAATCTGTGAGAGTTTGCAAAGTCAGCTAAAGCTTTCTGCAAAGGTAGAACTGCTGAGTTCAAGTCTGACTCATATCACAGCAGCCATTTGCTCAGTGACTAAGATTTTGATGCTCCCAACTGTGGATGTTGCAGATATAGCAGAGTTGGTGAAGGGGAACATGTATTCACTTCAGCTGTTTCAGCCAAGTGTCTTAAAGATCTGTGTGAAGTGTGGATGAAGTTAGTATGGCGGGTTGTGAGCTGGGCAGCTGAGTGCCATGCCTGACTGCTGAGACTGGAAATGCTATGCCACAGGCAGGGATAGAAAGGAGGGAAGAATGAGATAGGGGATTCAATTTCAAGTCGCTATAGTTGCTAGAATTTGCTGATCAGAGGCCTGTGATTTAAGTGCTGTAGCATCTTCACGGAGTTGTAGCTCTTTAAGCACTTAGGGATGGCTGGTGACTGTACAGTTTGTAAACGCTGTTCTGTATTGTGTCTTCTCATGATGCTGAATGTATAGGGACTGTTGATCAAATTTCTACTTGGCTAGATGATGTCTTCCTGTGGAAGAGCTCATTATATTACCTTCTACTGGCTAATCAGCTGCTATCAGCTCTGGATGTTCATCACTAAGGCTGCAGTTGCAATGAGTTTAATTCTGGTGTGGCTACTGTCAATCTACTGAAAGCTGTTGTGGAAGCTACCGAAGTAGTGTCTCCTGTTTCTTGAGTATCATCAGCATCTTGTGGCACACGTATTTGCCTGTATGAAGCTTGGGGTGTTACAAAACTAATACTTTTATATTTGAGGGGGTGGGGGAATACTCTGGCTACCCAGCTCTCTGCAACTTAAGTGAGCTCTTTATTATTAGCACTGTGATTTGTTAACGCTGCCCCTTGACTCTGCTGCATTGATGTTCAGGGACCAAGACAACTACTATAAATGGAGAACAGAATATTTTTGTCTATGGTACCTAAGGGGTCATCTCAGGTTAGTGAACATCTGGTCTGTATGTAAGATACTAAACCTGACTCTCCTCATCTCCTGTCTAGCCCACAGCTGTGCACATACAGGAATTCCTCACTCTGCTGGCCGTGTGTCATACTGTCGTTCCTGAGAGACAAGGAAATACGATCATCTACCAGGCCTCCTCTCCAGGTTGGTTGTTGCTGTTGTCTTGGGGAGGGAAGGAGTGATGGAGTAGAATTGGGTGGATAGAGATGAAAGGGAAGTCCACAAATTTCTTTAAAGGTATTGATTTTTGAAAGTAAGATGTCATCCATAGTGTTAGCAGTAGATCTTGCATCTTCTGTCACCAATGCGCACAGCTTTTGAATGCCTCATACACAGCTGCTAAGTCCATGATATTTTTCTAGAGCTAGGCTTATGATCCCTCTTACTCTAGCCTCTTTCTGCAGGGGTGAAAAGCAAAACTCAAACTTTGAGTGACTTGTCTTCCCTACATAGAGCTGACCTATAGAACTACGGAATTGTTTCTGCATGAACAGTTACTTCTGTTTGGCATGAGTACAAACTGTTTCTTTTGACCTGGTAGCTTCCCATGTTGCTTTATGCAGATACAAGATGCTGATATGACACGATGCAAAAAAGAGCTGAGTCTTGGCCGTATTCAGGTCTAGCCTTTACCCATTTCTTGCTGCTGTCAGGCAGCACTGTGGGACTGGAAGAGGTAGGCAGGGCCAAGATGCAGAACAGTAGGGCCCTGCTCCCCATCAAATTTATCTCCATTTCTGAGGATGTTTCTAGAATTGTTGTAGTGATGTATTGAGTGATAAAGCAGCAGCATTTCTATTTGTCTTAATAAAGCATTTGAAGAGTTGGGTGAACAGTTCATTAAGGCAGTTCTAGTCACAGTGTTGATGAACTGTAAGGAGACCAAGGAAGCAGTAGAAACACCAGGGCTGCTTGAACTGAGTACTAAATTGACCTGTATGGTGGTTGTGCTTAATGCCACTTGCTCTTTAACAAGACTGTGTAAGTATGTACTAGAGGTAGAGTTGTTTGCTTTGGTTTCAGCTCAGTTATTTGAGCTCTTAAAGACACTGCCCAGTTCAGTCTCCAGAAAACAATGCTGTGCTTATTCAAAGTTCACAACGCTGAACTTTGTGCCTTTGCAGCAGGAAATGGATTATGCATATTGTAGGAATTCAAAGTAACATACCTGTTCTGAAAGCAAGATCAAAGCTATTTCCTTTTTCACGTAGAAAAGTATGACTTCTCTACAACAATAGTTTAATGCCTTAGTAGTTACAGGATGTTTTATACAGATTGAGTATGAAGTTTGTCTTGTTGATATTACATGGCCTTTGTAGGACTAAAATGTGAATGTTCTTGTTGGAAGTGTGTGCAGAGCTACTCTAGCAGCCCTACAGATGTGGAAGTACATGGTGAAAGGGGGGTTCTGTTTTTGTCAGTGTGGCGTATGTAAGCATGGGCTTTGTGGGCTTCTTCCACATACCAGATTAAATTTAAAGCTTTTCTTGTATTGGCAGATGAAGGAGCATTAGTGAAAGGAGCAAAAAAGCTTGGTTATGTCTTCACAGGACGGACCCCACATTCGGTTATCATTGATGCGGTAAGTAGTAGATGTGTATGGCACAGGCTGCCAAGCTCCTGCAGAGCGTGAATGTCTCCTGTGTGGTCCTTGTGAGTTCCCCTTCACAGGGCCGTTAGGATGCTACATGCAAAAGGCTTTTGCAAGCTGGGAAAAGCTGTCTTAATCTGTTTTTTAGATGCAAAGTCCTCCACCCTTCTGTGTGGCATGGGCAATAGGAAGTTGCGAGCTTATATGGGAAATGACAATAGTTATTCCTGAATAATATTTCCTGTGTCTGGGAAGCACAGAGGAGCACACTCACATGAGAAGGAATTTTTATGTATTTGGGAAATTTTCTAACTATTATGTGTAATGGTTGCTGTACTTCTAAATGTTTGATTTATTGGATTGAAATGGAATTTTTCTGAGTAAGATCATCTTTTGTAGAAGATGTATCTGCTTAACAAGCTCTGTGTGTAGGGGTGTGTAGTTAACGGATTAGAGTTGACACAGGCAGTCTCAAACTCATGGGGCCACATTCTGACTTAAGTTGCAGTCTAAGCTACTAAGTGGCTCCAGATTTACACAGGTGCAACTAAGATGAGAACTTTGTCTCTGCAATACATAGTAGGGTGCTTATTAAGAGTAGTGGATGTATTTTTGTCCTTCCTCTCAGGTGCATTCACTTTCAAGGTTCTTGGTATACTGCCAAGCTAAGCACTTAAAGCGTGTATCTTTCTAGGACTTGTCACAGACTTTATAACTACTCAGAAAACTGATGCTTATTTTAAGAGGAAGAGCTTAGGATGAGCAGTGTCATCCAGAGCTGTTTAGGATCTTCTTTCTTCTGCAGGAAGACACAGGCCCACCTGACCTGTTTTATACTCCTCATATAAAAAGCTGGGAGCATGGTCAGTCTATAGTCAGCAATAAAAGCTGTCACTCTGAGGATCCTGTCTCTCCTCATTGCCTGCATCTGTGGCAGTACATGTAACATGGCTGGAGATGGCTTTTGGTCCTGGGGATATTGCTGAATTGATATATGCCTCATAGGACATAACTCTGTACTGCAGTTACATTTTGCTACAGCCCTTTCTTTAACCACTGGAGTACTGAGACTCCAGTAACTCCTGGTGTTCCTTCCATCTGTTATACAACAGCAATGGCAAAGAGGAAGCATTCCTAAATCCTTTTCCTTCCTCAGGTTACTCATGCTCAACCTCAGCAAACAAGTTTTTGGTAATGGGAATTACTCCTCAGTTAACCTTTTTTTTTTTTTGCCACAAAAAATTATAATCTAATATGCTAGTGAATTCAAGTAAAATGAATGCAAAGGCAGTTCAAGCAAAGGTTTTTGTAATACTGAATCTGGTGGTATATTTGTTTTAATTTGTAATAGTGCTCACAGTCTGTAATGTCTCTTACTTGACAGCTGTTAAAAAGTAAATATGCAGTTTAACTTCCAAAATATACTTATACTTCTACACTAAGATATTAGTTCCTTGAAATGGTGTGAAAACAGTAAATGGAGAATGCCCCAATTTTAGCTGTTGGAGTACGATTAGAATACATTCATTAAATAGGGCTCTACTTTTTACCAGGAGAGGGAGCTATTACTATAGTTTATTTACACTGGGATGTGTAAACAAAGGTGCTTTAACCAACTGGCGTGTTTATGTAAGAATATACTGCAAGTTTACTTACAATAGTACATGCTTTCTTTTGTAGCTTGGAAAAGAAAAAACTTTTGAAATTCTTAATGTGCTGGAGTTTTCCAGGTAAGTTTTCCCCTAATATACTAAATGCAGGAGAAAAAGAAAACCGTTTTTGTAAATATTATCCAGAATAAAAACATTCAGCTGATGCAGTAGAAAAGCTGAACTTTCTCAATTTTTTCCTGCCCCTTTGTTTCCTAGTTTCCAATATAGGAGTAATACAGAGGTTTTTACAAGCTGTTGACATGAATATGAAGGTCTCCCCTTGGACTGTAGCTCTGTTGCCTTATTGAGAAGTTGCTGCCATGGAAGTGTCATTCTGTGCCTCCTTGATTTCCTGACATGTCACTTGTTTACTTCAAGAACTTGTTTTAAGATTGAGATTGCACTTCTATGCTGCTTCTGTAAAATACTTGGTTTTGAGTAGGTGGAATGTCTAGCTGTAGGGCTTTTTGGTGCCCCTTTTTAAGAACCACTCCAGCTAGGAAAAACTAAACCTTGCAAGCACTCCTGACTTGTCAGGTTTGCCAGGATGGGCCCTGCGTGGGTAGCAAGAAGCTTTGTGTGATGAACTGGGCCCCTACATCACAGGAGATCATAAAAGGTTCTTTCCTTTTGTCAGCTGATAAAAGTTTTGTCAGTTTGGATTGTGCTGGTCAGCAGGCTTTTCTACTGTTTGTTCTATTCTTGCTGTGGCTTAAAGACTTGAAGTCTTGCTCTCTGCCCTCTTTGAGTTGCCTGGTTCCACTCTAATCAGAGTATGTGAAACTGAAGTCAAGGAAGATTTGGGTAGGCAGCTTTTCTTGTGTCCTGGCTTTCTTTGAAGATTGCTCTTAATTACTTTTCCTTTTCATTCAGAATGTAGCTACAGTCTTCTTGTGGGAATATGTAAAAAGGTGCTAGGAGAGTTCTTCAGGGTTTCTGACAAGTTGACCAGTTCCTTGTTGTCCACAGACGGGAGTATGTGTAGCCTACATGCAGCACTGGTAGAAAATGCTGGCTAGAACAGGACTTGTTCTTCATCATTATAACTAATGAAAACAAATATTTTTCTTTCAATAGTAACAGGAAGAGAATGTCAGTGATTGTTCGAACTCCAGCAGGAAAACTACGTCTCTACTGCAAAGGGGCTGTAAGTAATTACGCTACCTAATGGAGAACTAATGCTACCAGTTATTGTTTCAACAGCTGCAGCTGATGCTGGTGTTTCATGTCTCGCACATAATACCTGTTGGTTTTCTGTTTAGGACTAAGTGATTTAAGAGATCTGTAATTCCTCCTCTGACTCATTTTGCAGGCAGGAAGATTGCTAGGCTTTCTGCTACCTCGCTGAAATCCTGAAACTAATGGGAGCAGTACCCTTCACTTAAGCAAAGGCAGGATTTCACCCAGCTGTGCAGCAGCAGTTCAGGAGCTAGACTAAATGCTGTTATCAGAATCTGTAATACAAAAATCTGTTCTCAAGTGGTTGGCTCTTGATCTGGCTCTCTTGTGTCTCTGCACCTGCTGTTATTTGTCATCATGACTTGCACCATGTTGTGCTCCTGTCTTCACTGACAAGAGCAATAACTTACCAAAGTACAAAGGCTGCAAAACCAGCATTGGCCACAGCCAGACAGTGGTTCTAATCTCAATGGAAAGCTGTGGAGTTGGCTTTTTGCAACAGAGAAAACTATTTTTGATTTCAGTAAGGATCCGATTTACTGGAATATGTCCTGACATATAGGTATGGGTGCACAGCTCTGTTGCTTCTGTGTAACCCCCCTGATTTGATAAAGTTGTGTCAGCTTCATGCTGGTGTGGTGGGAGTGAGTTAAGCCCACTGCCATTGTGCGGTATTTCAAAGCTGTACCCCTGGTAGGACTGCACAGCTCTGCAACTGCTTGTTGCTCATACTGTGCCTGAGTTCACACTGTTTCTTGGAGTGTGGCATTGGAAGGGATAGAAAACAGGAGAGTTCATACTAAAAAATTTCATGCTGTCTTCCATATGAGCAGGCTCAGATGTCTTAGCAGAGCAAAAGGGTTGTAGTAATTAGTGTAATCTGGTGTTTTGTCTTGTATGTTCTGCTGTATCCACTACTCATCTAAACTGTAAGTTAACTGCCTGTTCTACATGGACTTTTCCACATTCTGACAGTTGCCTCCTGTTCTTTCCATCATAAATTACTTGTTTTGTAAGCCTATCAGCAATCAATGATAGATATAGGCCTTTTTACTTAGCTTAAGAGTACACGTTTGAGTAAAAGCACAGTTTCTGTATTTCACGTGTGTAACAGCTTGTTCTGGTAGCTGCAGAATAAAATCCAGAGACTCTAGATATGTAGATGATGGTGCTGTATTTTGTTTGGAGCTGTTACCTAGGCCTTTTCAATTACCCTTTGATTTAGTGGTGATAAAGTTGCTGCAGGAGGAAGGTTATTTCTGAGAGGATTTTGTAGTCAAACCTGTTCCATGTTTCTGCCTTTTAGTTTTTAACATCGGTGTGAATCTTTTCTAGAAAGGATTGCAAGAAGCTCTTCTGTATGGGACTAAATGTGTATTGATTAAAAGCAGACACTTATATTCTTTGAAAATCAATATATCAGCTTAGTAATTCAGAAAGGAGTATTCTGTATTGCCCAATAATGGGGATCTCTTTATGGAAAGAGGGGAAGAGGGCAGAGTGTACTTCTGTACCCATCCTTTAAAGTGGATGTAGTATCTCTGCCACTGGGTACAATCCAGATTACTTATGCAAACCAGAGTCTCTTAAAACCTAAATGTATTACTTGCAAATACAGTCTTGGGTTCTGATATTAGTGAGTCCGTTCAGGTTACTTCACTTAAGCTTGTAAATACACAAATGGAAACTTCGTGTGTTGACTTACTCTGTTGTAATGAATTTGGTTTTAATAGGATAATGTAATTTTTGAGAGGCTTTCAAAAGATTCCCAGTACATGGAGCAAACACTGTGCCATCTTGAATACTTCGCAACAGAAGGTAAGAGAAACAGCATGCCATGAGAATTCAATTTGTCAAATAACTTGCAGCATGTTCTGCATTGTCTGAACTTTGCAGTGCCAAATGAGATAGTTAGGAAGATAAGAAGTGGTGTGTAATTGGCAAATTAACAACTCCAGGATAACTTCAAACCAGAGGAAGCTTGTGCCCTACTTCTGTGTGATTTCAGTAGGGAAGTAGAATTTGAAAGGGAAAAATGGGATTCTGTGTGCCCATGATGAAGGGAAAAAGCATGAATTGTATGAGTTACTTTGTAGGTAGTGATGTGTTTACCAGTGTAAAAGTCAGATGACAAAGTCCCAGGCTTTATGAAGCAAAGTGAGAGCCTGAACTTGCTGAAAAGCCTGGAAGACCAAGACATCAAAGACTGAAATGATCTCTGAGGCCTTTATGACTTGTGTAACGCCTCTGTTCACTGAGAAGTACTTGGCTTTGTTCCCTCTTCTGCAGTAGTGTAACATCTGTGTTACAGTAAAACCACAAGCCAGTGGTCCTAAATCTGAAAACATTATTCAGCTTTTTAAAAAAAAAAATTCTTCTTGCAAACTCCCACACTTCCGGTAAAGAAACTTTTGTATTTTATGGCACAGACTCCTTTCTGCTTGACTCGTGCCAGAAAAAAACCAAATCATTACTTCTGTATGTTAATTTTTCAGTGGTCTAATAAAATGGTTTTCATACTGTTCTCCATTCTGTTGTGCATGTGTAATCCCCATTATTAATGTGAGTTACGCGCATACACTAAAGAGGAAAAAAAGGAAAAACAGTCTTTCTAGAGGGAAATGTGGGCTGTGCACTATGTTTGAATAAGTAATATTTCCAGTCACAACATATAGCTAGTTCTTTAATTTGATCTTTTTAAAAATACATGAAAGTCAAACTTGCTTTCATACTTAAACTAAAAATATTGAAGATGACACTTTTCTTGTTCCAGTATGGCTAGATTGCAATACTGAAAATCAGGGGGAGGTTTGTGCCTGTTACTCTCCCTTGATTTGCACCAACATTAGTAACCTAAATGAGCCAGACTCTTTCGTTTTACATTTGAAAACCCAAATGCTTTAAAAATGTACCTGGAGACTTTCTGGAACCCAGAGTTTAACAGTGTGAGTTAAAAGCTCCTTGTGTTCCAGTGAGAGATTCAGAATTTAGCATTCATTTAGGCATTAATGATTTGCTGATATTCAGTGTAATTTTACTGTGTGTTATGGTGGTTTTCTGTTTTGTAGGTCTGAGGACTTTGTGCATTGCTTATGCAGACCTGTCGGAGAACTCTTACAGAGAGTGGTTGAATGTCTACAATGAGACCAGTACAGTTCTGAAAGATAGAGCTCAGAAGCTGGAGGAATGCTATGAGATCATTGAGAAGGTAAGACATGCACATTTTTGAGAATTGGATGTATATTCCCTTGCATGTCTTTTCAATGTTATTTAGGCTTTATACAGTAAAACAAACAGTTAATTTCATTCATGAGAAACTGGAAAGGTATTCTTTGTTGGCAACCTATTCAGTCCATAGACCTCTCAAGTTTTAGTTCATAAATCTGAGACAAATACATGTATAAAGGGTTATTCCTAATTACAAATGCTTTTCTCACACTCTCTTTATCTTGCTATCTTGTGTAAGGTAATGTGATAAAGATAACATAAAATTGTTATTTTGTGCCAAGTTCCCATGGACTAGTAGATGAAGAAAAATTTGTTCCTCTTCATACAGCAGTCACACTTCAAACTTTGAGGGCTGTGGTAGGCATAAAGTGCTCACTGAGACCTGTAGTCACATAGACTGAAAGGTGAAAAACTGCTTTCTTCATGCAAATTGCAGAATTTATAATTCTGGAAGGGGAAAGTAGGTATCAGAGAACCAGTTTGAAACGGTGTAATCCCACAGTAAATGAAATGTTCAAATGTCAGCACTAGGGGCCAGTGTTTCTCTGACAGTTGTTGGTCTTCCTACTTGCTGAAATGTTGGTAGTCACACTTCTCACCTACACCTGTTCATGCTTTTTCCCTTTGTTCCAGTTATTTCACTTTCATTTTGTTCAGCGGTTTATTTTAAGCATGCTTTGAACTTCAATTTTTTTTGTTAATGAATATTAACAACGCAACTAAAGTTCTGGAGTGCTGGAGTTACTTAAGTTGGGGCAGAAGAGAAGAGGAAGCTGAGACTGGGATGGGAGCTGTCTTTCACAGGGTAACAGGAAAAACTGCAAAGACTTTAAACAGTAGCTGAAGACTGAGTCTTTCTTTTCAAACTAAAGACTAAATCTCCTTGTCTTGGTCAGTAGCAGTGTGGTTATCTCATCTTTCAATCTCTAAATCTCATAGCTCCTTCCAGTTTTCTGGAACCTGCACTGTGCTCTCATATTCCTCTGTCTTCATAGAGGTGAAAAATGATCATGGGTGATCAATCCGTCAATATGGGTTGATTCTCTCACTTTAAAATGTGGTCTCAAACCTTGGATCATTTCTAGCCACCTACCTTCTGCCTCTTCACAATGTAGTGCCTTGAGAAAAGGACACCCTTTGAGTTACAGAATAGGAGTTTTGGACTTAGTGCCATATTGGTAGGAAATATCCACTGTTTTCCTTTGGTGTTAATGTTTGTTTGCTGGCATAGCAAGGAACAGGGAAATAGACTTGAAACTTAATTTCTTTTTTTTTTTTTTCTTAGAGCTGGTATTTCCCAGGTTAAATTTTGTGGTCTGTAAGCACTTTCTAGATAAACTGGCTTGTGGATGTAACATAAAATATAACTGATTTTAACAGGCTGATTTATCATCTTGGGGCTCAGATGAGAGTGGGAGATCTACTTTGTCAGTCTGAGTGGTGAGGTCACTGGATCACAGTGCAGGTGCCCGTGCAGGTACCCATGCAGAGACAAACTTGAACTGTCTTCCTTCCCTACCTGTAAACTGTCTTGAGGGGTCTTCAGCAGATGCAGTTTTAGCTCCCTTGCTTGGGTAGCTCGGCCATGCCAAGCCCTGTGCTGTCATGGTTAACTCCTTAAGTGAGTTTGGAAGTGTAAAACAATCTGCAGTTGCACACTTGGATTGCCTGTGTTAACTTCAAATGCTGTTAGCATTGATAGGGCTAGTGTTTCATCAGGGGGCTATAGGGTACTAAAACAAATGACTTATTGTAATTTATTCTATTACATTGATTCTACTGCCTTTATCAATTGAGTGTCTCATAACAAAACTTAAGCTTTGTCAAGATCTGTAACTAATGCCAGTCCACACATCTGTATGAATAAAACCTTCCCTTTCTGTTCTCTGTCCATGCATAGATGGATACAAGCAGAGACTACTTTAATAGAATCATAGAATGGTTTGGGTTGGAAGGGACCTTTTTAAGATCATCTAGTCCAGCCTCCCCTGCCATCTTTCACTAGATAGGTTGCTCAAAGCTCCATCCAACCTGACCTTGAACACTTCAAATGATGGGACACGCACAGCTTCTCTGGGCAACCTGTTCCACTGTCACCACCTTTAATTTAAATAAAAATTAATTCTTCCTTGTGACCAATTTAAACCTACTCTCTTTCAATTTAAAATTGTTGCCCTTTGTCCTGTCACTTCAGGCTGTGGTAAAAAGTCTTTCTCAGCCTTTCTTACAAGCTCTCTTTATGTATTGAAAGGCTGCAATAAGGTCTGCCTGGAACCTTCTCTTCTCCAGACTGAGTAACTCCAACTCTCCAAACTTTTCCTGTTCACTTTGTCTGTTTTCACTCTTTTTGAATAATTATAGTCCCTACAAAAAATAGCTGTTACTTTTTTTCCCTGTGCTATTCTAAAATTGTACAGTAAAGCTAAACCAAATTTGTATCACTTTCTTTAAATTGAACATCTTTACATGTCTAAGGAATCATCATCAAAATGCTTTTAAAGTTAAAATCTGCTGACTAGATTGTGCCTTTTGACAAGGTTTATTTCTTAGGTATTTTTGTCTGCCTCTCTTTTTTTGTAACTTGGCCAAATCTCTTCAAGCAGTTGCTTTAGAGTTCCTTAAGACTATGGCTAACTGTAGTATTAAATTTGTTGTTTGAGACATGTTTTTCTGGCAGACATCTGTATGTAGACTAGAGATACTTGATTGATTAACATTCATACCACTTGTATTACATAAATGTAGTGATTATATCCATAAATAGTTGCAATAATTTTTGCTTTGAGTGGTTGTATCCAGTCTGTATGTATATTTTATGGGAGGGAAATTAGTTTAAATGATGTGATGCCAGGTGACTTTTGTTTTGTGAGCTTAAGAACTATATAAACTGTGACCACTCATCATGTTGCTATGGTGATTAGCGAATGCTCTAGTATATATGTGCATCCACAGGCTAGCGTTGGAATTGTATAACTTCAATTAGTTGCTCTTGAAACATTGCCATCTTTCTGATCAGAAACACTTGGTTCCGTTCTGTACCTCTTGAAATGTGAATTGTATGCAGAGGAAGTAGAATAGCCACCCTAAAAACTTACTGTAGTGTATATTGCTTGTCAAAATGCTGTATTAGCAATGAGGTGCAACATGCTGTCTTTAATTCCCTTTTGAGTGTGTTCCAAACAGAGGTTTATCATAACAAAACAATCCTTCAAATTCTCTTTTCCAGGATTTACTGCTTCTTGGAGCTACAGCCATTGAAGACCGCCTGCAAGCAGGTGTTCCAGAAACAATAGCCACACTAATAAAGGCAGAAATTAAGATATGGATTCTGACAGGGGACAAACAGGAAACAGCTCTCAATATAGGTATCCATCTTTCTGGTTACTCTGAACTTGTCTGGTGTGTGGCAGATTACATACTAGATCTGCTGTGGGGGATTTTATTTAAAAAAAACAAAACAGGCCTGCTTTTTATAGAATGGTTCCTTGGTGTCAGACAAGCATGTGGTAGCCTTTACTTTGGAGAAGGTGGGAGGGTGTTGAAGTACAGTCTTTGCTCTGAGTCTCAGGCTAAAGAGGTGCTTCTGCTCTTGGTTAAGTGCGGTTCTTGTATGGAGTGAATAGATAACTCTGTGTTCTGATGGAAACTGGAGAGCTCCACCAGACTATAATGTTTCAGTTACACTATGCATTACATCAAACTGTTTTACAGCTTTTTTTCCTTATCTTACCAACTACCTTTTCTAGAGTTTGGAATATAATGGGAAACATGGTAATACAAAGCGTAGAGCTTAAACATTCTTACAAACCTTGTCTGTGAAAGCAGGTAGATGCTTGTGCTGTCACTTTATGACACAGCTGTTAGTAAAGTATGTTGTGATTGTTAGTGGAAGTGTGTTGTTGCTATTGAGTGTATGGATAGAGTTTGGTTGGTTTGAGTAATTATATTGACTATAATATATAGATACGAGTTGTTTTATCAAAGTGCGATATGGATAATCTTGTCTCAAACTTGTTGATTCATCTGTACTTAAACTGTTGTCTTTGCAAGATTTTTTTTGCATTACAATGATGTGAACAAAAAGTGCAAACTAAAGTATTTATCACAGGTGCATTTGGGTACTGATGCCTCCTTAAGACATAGGTTTTTACCTGTTCTTGCAGTATAAAACTGGAGGGTTTTGCACTGTAAGATTAGGTTTGTTAATAAAAGCAGCCCTTGTAACATTAGGCTTCCTTTTAGGTTATAAATGTATCTGATAAAGTTGGGTGTATATAAACTGATTTTGTTTGTAATTCATCAAGTGCAATGATTTTGCAGTAAGGCTGGGCTGAGCTGGAGAGAGACACTGTAATCCTATAGCAACTAGATGTTGTGCTTTGTAGGACTTCTGCTGTTGTACTAGTCTTGCGTTAGATACGCCACATGGGTAGGTCTAGCAACTACTCAAAATTCAAACCCTTCAGCCTTTTTCTCACTGGTACTTCTCAATAGGGCTTCTCTCAGTCCATTCATCCCCCAGTCTATGCTGATGGATGTTTGGGATTGCTGCAACCTAAGGGCAGGACCTTGCACTTGGCCTTCTTCAACTTCATGAGGTTTGCATGGGCCTACTCCTCAAGCCTGTGAAGGTCCCTCTGGATGGTGTCTTTTCCTTCTAGCACATCAGTTGCATCATTCAGCCTGGTGGTGTCTGCAAGCTTGCAGAGAGTGCGCTCAATCCCACTCTGTCATTGATGAAGATACTAAACAGTTTTGATCCCAGGACAGACCCCTGAGGGGCACTACTCATTACTGGTTTCCACTTCTACACTGAGCTGTAACTCTTTGGACGTGGCCATCCAGACAGTTTCTTATCCATCTAACAGTCTCTCTATCAAACCCGTATCTCCAGTTTAGAGGTAAGACTATTTCTGTTACGGTGAGCCATGAGTTTTCAGTTGAGGATATGGAAGCAGTGCAGCATTGCTTGCCTGTATCCCTATGTGAAGTTTGAGCAGGGCATATGTGCCTCCTCTAAACACAGAGGATAATCATTCTTGCCTCAGATGCTGGATTCTGCCTGCCTGCAGTACGAATGTGCCTGTGGGCTATGATCTTGAACTCTGGTTCAAGCAGTCTTTCTCCCAGGACACTTGAAGGGAAATAAGTCCCAGAAGTATCTGATTCATCTGTTTCATGGACTTAGTCAGACTTATAAATTAAAGAGCTAGATACCAACTTACAGGTGTGGATTGACATTTTATACTTGGCTTTGAACCAGCAGTTGATCTTGCTCTACTCAGCAGCATTGACAAAAATATGCCCTGATTTCAGAGAGTGTATTTTTGCTTCCATTTTAGTACTGCCAATAGTAATTATTATAGAACTTTAAAATATGACTAAAATGTAATCTTACAGTTGTTGGTTACATTGCTTTGTGCTAGTGCTAGATTAACATCTTCATAGTCCTGAAATCTTGTATAATGTATAGATCTCTTATAAACCATTGTTAGGCTTGATTTATATCCTTCTATTCCAATTTTGATCTTCTTCCTGTTTAATGTGATGCCAAGATGCAAAATGATCTCAGTTGCAGGATTAGTTCTTCTGACTCCATGACTTCCAAGATGCACAGCAGAGCAATCCTTTGTTTTCCACAGGTGCTATTTTGTTCCCCAGCTCTGCTTGTCAAGTGGCATCTTGCTCATTTTGAAAGAGGTAAAATCAAACAGTGAGCAGTGGTTTAGAAATTGCAGCTTGCTATTGCAACTGCTGTTCCAATCAAATGCTACTAGAAAGTCCTTTTGAATTAGTTACACTGAATTTGTAACAGCCTACTGCACAAGGCTGTTGCCATTCCCTGGGGAAAGAATAACTCCGACATGGAGGGAAGTCCTTAAGTTATAATAGTCCTTTTCTCCTTACTAAAAAGAAGGAAGTGGTTCTTCAGCCTGGGACTAACTTCTAAGAATGGCAAACTGACTTCTTCCCAAGCTAGTGTGGTGTCTGTACCTGTTGAAGCTTCATTACTCCATTCTGTACTACCACCTAAGACTTATTCACAGGCAGAATCAGAGGCTCTCTGTAAAGCTTTAGTGTTGTAGGCTGTGCTTAGTTAGAATATATTTCATCCTTTACCCAACAGCTGTGAGTGAGCTCAATGTCATTCTGTATTGTTCTCTAAAGCAGGAAGTAAGCCTTAGCTTGTGAACAGCAGTAAGACGAAAATGTATCTGCAAGGTTGCACCTGATATTCATATTCCACACAGCTGTGAAAATGGAAAAGAAACAAAACTTCTGCAGGTAATCAAACCTGCTACTTGAAAGTGCCTGGCTATGTGATACAGGCATGCCTTCCACAAAGGAAGATGAGGGGTTTGCTTTCTTGACAGAAGTCATTCATGCAGGCATGTTAACCCTGGATTATACATTAAAACTCGCCTAATTATAAAAATTCTGTAGCCTGAGGAAAGGATTTGCATTGCAGTTGATGAGCCAGTGTGGCCTTCCTAAGGAACCAAGAATCCCACAGAAAATAAATTCACGCCTCAGTTGTTCTCTTGTTCTTGGGAGATACAGAGAGAGACAATTAATATCTCTGTATTGACTGTGCTCTTCTGCTTTTGAACCTCTTGGCCTTGCAGTGGTTCCTCACTGGATGTTATTCTTACACTGCAGTAGCCTCCAGTCTCCATTTAAAAAGAGTAAAAGACTTCCTGAGACCTCATTTTATGACAGCAATTTCTTAAACTTGCTGTGATTCATTCATACAGAAGCACAGTAGAAATGCAAAATAATTCTATTGTGCTTCTTTTTCCTATGTGACTTAAATCAGCAATAAAAGGTATATGCCTCAAATGAATTCTCTGCTGTTTTATGAAGCTACATGACTGCCAATCCCAAGTGAACTTGCATGAGGTTTTAGGATAATGCAATGGGGTCAGTCTGCCAGTTTGCATTTGTCTCCTGCCATTAATATGAACTGGAATTAAACTTTATTCTGTAAATGCCAAGTATATATATTGTGGATATGAGTTTGTCTCATGTCAGTGACAATCGTGTGGCAGAAGAACTGCCACTTCAGTAGCACTGAGTGGTACTGCAGCCACTGGCTTTTACTATTACAAAAATAAGAGGATCTTTTCCTATCTTGAGAATTTTGCTTTGAATTTTGGTGTCCTGGCAAATGTGCAGAACTGCCTTCTGAGTGCTTCTCCAGACTGTGGCAACTTGCTCTTGTTCTTTCATGCCCCAGTCCTACACTGAGTGATCTAGTACAATTACCTGGTGCCTACAGGAGTTGGTAGGGGCTCTGTCATTGATCTGTAGTTTTTGATGCAGCTCAGGACCTTCCACACTGAAAACTCAGAGTAAAAAAAGAAAAGCAAAAAAACCCCACCACCCTCATATAACCCAAGTGTGGGTTAAGGGAACTGGGTGGCACTAACTGATTCAATATGCTCTTCCAGTCATGTGGCATAGCTGCAGTTGTGTGTTCAGATCTGTTCCTGCCCCATGTTGAAGGCAATTCTGTCTTCATGTAGATAAAAAGCTTAGGTATAGAAATATTTAATTTTCCTGTAGGGATATAGCCTATATTTACTGCAACTAGTTAATACACTGTTTTCTTTGGTTAAAACATCTGAAGTGATGTGTTTGAAAATGGAGATAAAATGCAGCCTCTACTTGCTAGTAAAATTGTCAAGTTGGAGTGTGACCTATACACCAGTGCTTCTAGTAGCCTGCCTGATTAGAGTAACTGCTTGAAAAGTGAATTATCTGACCTATAGATCCTTATCTTCAGGTTTAGCTAAACTTTAAATATTTTCCAAAAAGTAAATCCTTGTGTTTTCTCTTGCAGGGTACTCTTGCAGACTCATTTCACAGAGTATGTCTCTCATTCTGGTCAATGAGGATTCACTAGATGTAAGTAAGCAAATTCTGGTGTAATTCTTGACAGAACTAGGTGTTGCTTACAAAAGGGAAAGTTGTTAAGCTTTTGCATTTTGTTTCCCTCACTTGCCTTTAGGGGTAGCAAGACAAACAATTAATGCTAAAACAAGGGTGTGTTGTGCAAAATGTACTCGTGAGGTCTCCTGTTACAACCTCTATAGATCAAACTAAAGCCTGAGAACAAGAGACTCATTAGGTCTATGGGTTTGATTCTGCTGCAAACTGGTGAAACCTGCAGTGTGCTATCAGGAATATAGTTAGGACTTAAAGTACTGATATAGGAATAACATGTTTGAAGAAAGGAGAAAAAACAAACAAACAAACAAAAAAAAACCCAAACAAACCCAAATCTATGCCTGAGCAAACTGCATTATGAGCTTGGCTGTGTACAGCTCTTGAGACCTAAAAATCGCCTGCAAGTTGTTGCTGTGCTCCCCAGGTATGTGCAAAATAACTAGAAAAAAAAATGTTACACTTGTTACATGAACCTTCCCAGAAGATCTTTTTTTCCAATTTGCCTGTTTCAGCATCAATTTGGTATAACTTGAGTATTTGAGTGCTGTCAGAGGTATTTGTAGGAAAGATGAAAAGATCTATAATAGGCACCATCTGATATTTGTGTTTAGAGTTGGCAATTCATCCTGCTTGGCTGGATGGGATATGCGAAGCCTCCTTTGAGTATCAAAGGAGTTACTGGATATTTGGTGGAAGAGGGGAATATTATTGTGCTAATGTAATTGCCCAATAAGGGTAACTATCCAGTTGTGTCTATGTGATTTAGTTAGCAGCAGCGTCGATGGTGTTTTCAGCTCATGCTCAAGTTCATTGATGTGCTATTGTGGCATCTCAAGGACTAGTGTTCTAACTCACCAGAACTCGTGAGATCCCAGTGAATCCAAGGGCAGATGATCTGTTTCCAGAGGCTGAATGACTAGTTCCTGTACAATGGAATGTGCCCTGATGGGAGCTGTCTCATCGCTGAGTTCTAGCAACAAAGACCATGTTAGTTCTCTTGCAGAAGTTTTTTTTGTCTGTGTTTCTGTGTTCTGCAAGTTAGACACTTGCTTAAATACTTGTTTAGATAATTCTAGTGGGATAAGAAAACTTTGGGTTTTTCTTTTAAACAGTTACTGCATGAGGTGTGTGTAGATCGGAGTATGTAAATTGTTTCAAGCAAATATCTAAATGCCTTGCTTAAGACTTAACTGCTCAGACCATCTTCTTCCACTTTTCCACCTCTGTGTGGTCCCTCTTTAACAGTTTCTGTTTTGTGGGTTCAAAATACTGTGCTTCTGATGAGCTTTCTGCCATACTTGGCTGGCTAGACCTCTTAACCTGAAGAAAGAGACAGAACCGCAGTAGAAAATAAGCATCTGGTGGTCTTTGTTTTGTGAGGCAGGAAGATCAGTTGGTTAGGATTATAGGACTAAGAAAACTTGAGGGTTGTTTTCTTAATGTATTGGACACTCAACCCAGAAAAAAGAAAATAGTCAGGCTTTGTTTACCTTTTAAAATGTCTTACACATTCCAAAGCTCTGAGTAAAGCACAACTGAAGTTCTTTTTGACCCTGGAAATAAGATTCTTATTTCAATCTGAATTAAAACTAGTTCCTCTGAACTTCCAGAGACAAACAGCGTGCTTTTGTGATGCCTGTTCAGAAATACTAGAACTTAGATACAGATTCTCCATGGCTAAAGCAAAGGGTGCAAGCTGGAGACAGGACAGAAGAGGATCTTGGTATTTAGAAACACCTGGAAGCTGGACCAACGTAGTCTTCAAGCAATGTGAACTTGATGTCTTTATTTCTGGTTTTGAATGCAGTGATATAACAACACATACATTTTTGGATATCTCTATTTGTAGTGAAGATAATACTGAAGGTGCTGAGTGAAAGCAGCTTCAGCACTTGCTTTTAAATTGTGACTTCAGTTAATTGGCTGAAAGGACTGTGAGAGGGCAGGATGAATAATGAAATGGTTTATGATGTGTGCCCAGTGAGTGCTCCGACCATGGATTTTTCCTTTAAATATCAAACAGCAGTGTAAGTGGAACAATTCCAGGACTTTCAGTAAGAGGCAAAAATGAATTTGCCTTTTCTGGGATGAAAGGCTGGATTTAAGCAATAAGAAGTGAGAAATGTGCCTGAATCTCATTATTTCTCCCCCCCCCCTACTTCTCATCTTCAACAGGAGGAAGAATGTGGCCTTGGCCTAGAACCAGCTCTGGTTAATTGGTGTGATTACAGTCTTATTTTGTTTGCAAAACTGGCGTAGACTTACTGAAATGTGTATCATGTAGCTGTACAAAAGAATACACTTACATATATTACTGTAGGATTTTTAGACTCCAAAGAGGTTCTTGTGTTTTATTTTTTAAAACTTGGTATTTTTTTATTACTTTAGGAAAGCAGAGGTTTTAGCTAATTTTACCTGTGCACTTGAGGTTCTTGATGTCCTGTTAAATCTTTCTGCCTTTTAGGCAAGTCTTTGATTCTTCCCTTGAAACATGAGAAAATGGAGGCCCATGACAGCTGGTTTTGATTCAGTAGATCTTGTGTGATGTTAAAAGTGCTGCTTTAGCAAGAACACATTGTGTGGCCGTATCTCTTTGGCTTGATCTGCTTGCAGTTGAAGGGCTTGGTATGTGGGTTAGGGACAAGGCATGATGGCAGTCTCCTTGTTACCCCTTTTAAGTCCCTTTCAGAGAGGGTCAGTTGTCAAGTGAAGCTGTGAAGTAGGCAACCCCTGCCTCAGTACGTACACTAAGTGCCAAATTAATCGTAACAAGAAAGTGAAACCTGTCCTTCCTCTTACTCTTGTCTTAGCACAGATCTACAGGAGCAAAAGTGGCTACTAGAGAGGAAACCTAACAGGAAAAAGAAATAAGAGCTAAGGAATATAGGGTACAGAAAATGCAGAAAGATGGGAGCTAGTTTATTCCAAGAAAGTGCAGAGGGAATCTCCTACTTTAAAATACTTGAAAGCTAATTTCAGTTCCTTTCTGAACTTGGTAGCATGTGCACTTTGAGGTTTTTATATATTCAACTTTTTCCCAAACATTAGCCAAGAAGTATGAAGGAAAGGTAAATGGGAACTAAACTGGGAGAAAACACCATTGACCAAAGCATCTCTTCTCACTTTTCCACGTGGCAGCTTTGCAAATACTTTAGAGTGCCAAAACTTCACTTGGAGTGATAGGCAGGACCCCTGTGGAAAGAAATTAATCAAGTAAGTTAGAAGAGGCTAAATACTCCTTTCCCCATCAAAGGGAGGGTATGAAAGGGAAAAGGTGAAAGAGCTACCCACCCACTTTCACCCAATGACTCCATTGCCTGGTGTCAGATTGAAGTCTTCTGAGACAGTGGAGGAGGACAGGAATGAACAGCCATCTCTGCTGTTTGGGAGATGGAGACTAGCATCAAGTGAGGAATAGTAGGGCAAGTAATTATTTTCATAATTTTTAAGCTTTCTCTTAAGCAAATGTGGTGTTCCTGTTTTGAGGTCTTCTGTTAACTACTTGAGAAGCAGAAACTGGAAGTCTGGAAAACTAAATATAGAAGTATATATTTTTGCAGTGATACTCAAAAAATATAAGTATTTCTGGATCGTAACTCCAGAGTTAACTCCTAACTTCTAGAGAAACTTCTTTAGCAGCTGTATTACAAATGAGCAAATGGGTACAGATTAAAAAAGGACATGTAATAAACTGAGAAGCTGAATGGATTGAATAGTCTAGGAAGATTTGAGGTTGTATTAGTCTTCAAGATATGGATTAAGATAAGGAGAAACTTTTTATTGACAATCTGTCCTCTTATTATGATGAAGCGTTGGCAGATTTATCTAATCAACAGTTTCCACTATAAACACCAATCAAAGGTATATTGACAGACAGACCCCATGATGGTAGAGGGGGTCACGGTCACATGTAAAACATGAAAATATACTGGAGTCTCCTGTTGTCTCAATGCCAGAAAGCACTTTGATTGGATAAATGGGAATGTGGAGCGTATTTTAAGACCCTTGAGGACTCTGTATTTGTCTTCAAAGAATGTGTGGAGATGGGAGACTTTATGACTGGCTATTAAGATGGATCTGTTCTTGAATAAGAACAGTTAGTCATACTCAAAGTGTGAGAGGTCAAGGATGGCACCATCAACAATATGAGCGATTTCGTATGTATCTTGCCACATGGCTGAGTCTAAGGACACAGTAGAATAAGAAGCCCTGATCAGACATGGGTTGACATAGAATGAAAGCCTACCCTTCCCTCTTTTTTCCTGACCTCTGCCAGTGCAGAAAAGAAATAAGCAATCAACTTTCTATCAAGCATACTTTAAAATCCCTAGATAAAAAAAATAAACTCTATCATTTTTTCCCACCTGCTACCTCCAGTTATGTAGCTGAATGAGGAGTTCTGTGGAGTACAGAGAGCACAGCAGCTGCTCCTGATGTTTTTATGTTGGATAGCAGTGTTGCTGATGGCTCATGTTGAATCAGATGCCTTATACCTTGATTTTGGCCTCAACTGTGATCAGTGGTATCACAGTACACTTAAGGATTCACTTCTGCAGATAGCTGAAGATATTTTGCAGAACTCAATGCTAAATGCTTACCTTGGTGAATTATGTGCATCGAGCATCACATAACATTGATAAGGTAGGAGTGGGAAGAAACAATAGAGGGGTACCACCTGTGCAGAGCAATTTATCTTCCATACCTAATTTTAGCCGATTCTTTCTGGTTTCCCTTTCATAAGCCAAAAGTATAAGCTTACTAACTATAACAATTCTTAAAAAGTAAAAGATTGGTGTCTTTATTTTTCATGCTTTTCATTTGTGTAGCTTTACTTCTTTGAAATAACATTATCTAAATTTTGCAATTATAAAAAGGGAGTATTTTTTCTGGTCCTGTAACTTTAGCTAAATCAGAGTTGGAGATGACTTAGCTGTAATATCTCTGGCAGTGGTTGTAAGGAAGGGGTCATGGCTGCTGTTGAAATCATTTGAGTTACAAATATGATAGTTGTTACCATCCCCAGTGCAAAGCTGAGGATTTACCTCAGACATACCATGCACCAGTATTCATGGAGCATTTCATCATTTCGTGCAGATTTTATACTTGAAATATTCTGTAATACATAACCACAGTTGATTCATGTTGACTAATGCAGGGTCCACCAGTATCCACTGGTAAGTGGATAGGTTTTAGCAAAAGCAGCAGGTAAAATAATATCTATTCTTAGTTTATTCAAGGTCTGCTTAGACGTTGTACATTAAAAAAGCTTTGTGGAAAATGAGTGTTCTAAGGGACTTAGATCAATAATAAATTTTGAATAGGTGCTAAATCATAACCATGTCAAATATTTTCATCCGCAGCAGTTGTATGGTCTAATTTTCTTCTGCTGCCCCCTCATCTAGTAGATGTTCCAATAACTTCATGTGTGGAAGGCTTTGGTTATAGAATCTAGCTGTAAATGAAGACAACAGTATTAGAAGTTTTTCAGTAAACATAAAAACTAATGGAAGCTTTCAGAACATTAAAAGAAAAAAAACAACACAAAAAAATGGAGAATGGCATGTCAGACAAGTAAAAAAAAACCTCATTGATAAATAGTTGCTGGTCTTTTAAGTGAAGAAAATTGGTGATTACATGGTACATCGTGAAGACATATCTAATACTGAAGGTGACTGTGATGCTTTAGCTCAGATAATGTGTTTTTCCAAAACAGGAGCAGAAACTTGTGGAGCTTCTGCACTGGTACATCAAAAATGCTTTGTGTTACATCAGTCTTGTTTTCAAACCAAAGTAATTCTGTTTTTTGGTGTTTGTTTTTTTTGAAGTACTTGTATCACCATTTCTAATGTAAAACTGAATTTTGCATGTCTAAATATAAGACTTCTAAGTGTTTTGTTAATAATTGCCACTAGTTCTTTTTAATTCTAAGGTAGGTGTCTAGCCAATTTTTCAGTGTTGGATCTCCACAGTAATACTTGTTTTGTATGTTGTGGCTGTAGCAGAAATTATGACTTCTGTTCAACTTAGCCCAAAATCTATCAATAGAAGATTCTCACACTTGAAATTCTGTGGCATTATATTTAATATATTCCACCTCTGAAATCCGTTAATGCTAAAAATGAATTTTTACAAGATCCAAGTTGAGCTTAGAGCCTTTAAATATTGATACACTTTCCCCTTTGTGCAGTCCCTGTGTGACTTTTTTCCCCCACTCCTGCTCCTTGGCATGCAGCAGCAGGTGAGATGCGATCGAACAACTGTCTTGGCTTGTTTTTGAGAGCTAAATTTTTTTCTAAATCATGCACTTGAGGGAAAAATCAATCATTTCGGTTCTCTTCAGAGGACTACTGAGAATAGAAAAGACTAATCCCTAGCTTGATTCAGCTGAATTCTAGAAACTTAGCATAATAATGTGCAAATGTTTATCCCTTAGAGTTTACTGCATGCATACATATGCTCACTTAGTTTTTCTTTCCTTCTCCTAATAAGGCTGTTTCAAGTGAAAATATTATTACAACAAGATCTACTTTGAGAGTAATTCTTGGATTCAGTTTCTGTTTAATTAAATAGGAAACACCATAAAGTCTTATTGTGCAGCTCTTAACCTGGACAAATTTCTTTCATTAGCATCTCATAGAAGTTGAGTTGTGAGAGTGGTGAGAGGCAAGGCTTAAAAAGGGGAACTGGATGACCCAGAGAAGCCCTGGAAAAGCCTGAGATGAGAATAGTGGATACTACAGCCAAGTTAAGTTGGGTACGTTCCCCCCCACTTCAAGAAAAGAGAGCTGGGAACTGTATCAATTGGTTGCACGTTGGGTTGTGTTTAACAGCAGTGGAATGGCAAAACTGGAGGGACCCAATTCTGAATCTGTGGATAGTATTTTGCTGTAAAGTAATTCTCTTGGTATAAATGGAGCTACACAGTGAATGCGTCCTGCAGAACTCATGTGCCTGGACTGAGAGTCATTGTCCTGTGTTATACATAGATATGTAAGTATCCACAAACTGATACTCCAGTGTAAGAACCCTCAATGCCACTGTCTGTTGATGATGATCTGACTAAAAGTATAAGCATGGAAGCTGGGCTCCCTCACTTCTCTGCTTGCTCATCTCTTGCGTGCTTTGTGGTTTGGATGAGCAATTGAGCAGGAGCATGGATAAAACTGTTTGTGCTACCATGGTATTGTGTAGTATCCTTAAACAGAACTTCACAGTGTAATTTCTTGTCTGCAGTCAGCATCTTGACTTCTGAAACTGGGTCTTAACATCTGCAGGGAAGCTTTACATGCAGTCATGCTTTGTATTCTAGTGGTGAAGAGTAAGAACCTGGAAAACTTGGTTATTTTTTTACCTTGTTACTTTGCTATTTTGTAGGGTATCATTACTATGTAGCTTCTATAACCTATAAGGAAAATCTTCTAAGCATGAGATTTTTGCAATCACTTTCATGACCTTTTTTTTTCTTAGGAACACACTTTTTTTCCCCCATGCTTCTGAACAAGAGTTTTAAAAATAAAAATCTCTTAATGAGATCTTTAACAGACACCATTATTCATTGTATTTAAATACTGATCTATAGATTTGGGATTATCTGAGAATCACTCATCTAAACTGCTCTGGATCTCTTACAAAGCAGAGCTCTGATCTGGTCACTGGATTTGCCAGCGTGCTAGAAATAAGCACATCTTGTTGAGTTACTGCCTAAAATTTTCACTAATAACCCTTGGGAAAGCTCAGACTGTCTGTGGAAAGGAAGAAAACTTGAGGAGTAGGCCATTAAAAATAAATTGTCTATCAGTGTGTTGGTCTTAAAGCAAAGAGTATGGGTCCAGTGGTGGCTTCTGTACTGTACTTACTGGGACAAAGTTTTGTGTAGCATTATGGCTTCCATAGGAAAGATACTTAGTTTCACTACAGGAATTTCTTTAGCATATGTAAAATGTGAGTTGTTTTATATAGATCTATTTTAAATTCTTGAGTACAGCTACAGGAGATGGTGCCTGTGAAGCTCTAAGAAACTTTGAAGATGTTGCTTTTTGGATCCTGATGCTCCTGCTGTTGGAAGAAAGGATGTCTGTGCCTTGTCAATGATTTTTTGCTGATTACTCCCAAGGAATGGGGATAAAGTAAGTGTCAGCCTTTCAGGCTAAAACCAAAGTTACCTACTAGGAGCTCCAGAGCATTGGTATAATGTACTTCAGTCCTACTTAAAAGTAGTAAAGAATACAGACAACTGCTGGGAACCCAAGAACAAGTCTTCTACTGCTAATGCCTTGTAGATGGTTTGAAGATTACATCTTGTGTGTTGCACAAGAGAGGAAACTTGGTTTGTTGTTTTTTCTCCCCCGCTATCATCTGCCCAAATGCTTTCAGACAAAGTTAGTATTCTGGAAAACTGATCAATGTGGACAAGCTCAGTTTTAGCCAACCATGAGCTGTCCTTCAGAGAGGCATCTGGGATGTTCTTCTGGTGTCTTGTGGTTAATAAGTTACTTCAATTACCAGTCAGCCTGGAATTGTAATCAACTCTTCTGTATAGTACTGGGAATTTGGAAAGGAAGCTAATCAGGAAAACTAGAGAAAGAATACTTTTCTTTATTGTACTGAATTCTTTTTCTTGCTCAAATTTCTGTTTTTCTTAATCTAGAAACAGACGTCAAGCTAATAAGTAGTTACACAAGGAACAGTGTCTAGTAATCAGATAAATCCTCAAAAATGCTGGGTAGAAAAGATTTAGTGTTTTTTCTTGTTTGTTTTTGAGGAACAAATAGAATCTTTCATAACTCCAGGTATTTGATAATCTGCATAGAAAGTTAGTTGTGTGGATGTGGAAAATATACATCTCTTCATGTGAAAAGCTGCTTTGATTTGAGCCTACTGCATAGAATTACAAATGAAAGAATATAGGTGTTACCTGGACCTGTAGGTTTAAGTACACACAGGACTGTGTAACTTAAGTATTAGATTACCATTTTTTCAGGAAGTAATACTAATAGGTTTGAGCTGTGAGCGGTGAAATAGTTGGGCTGGTATTTTTGTTTCATCCTGCTTTCCCTTTTCAGCATTCATTAATGACTGTTTTCCCTTATCTGTGGTGCTGTTTTTTCTGTTAGTGTTTTCTGGCACTGTGATAGTTGGTTTGGATGGGGACACTTGGACCTGAAGGAATGCAAGGACCTTTAGGAGTCCAAAGATCAGATTTCTAAATAATTCTTCTTTCCATAGCTGGAAATTGGGGGGGGGTGGCGCTAGGGAGGGCTATCATCAAAAACACTTTCTTTAAGTTGCTTTTCCCTTCATTTCTTAAGTTCTAATAGTGATCACGTTTGACAAGACACAGAAAAGATCTTGTAGCTTTAGGCTTCAGGTATTTTAGCAGCTGGGGGCTCATCGTGCTAATGCCTTGTCCATGCTACAGGATAGAGTAGATTATATTACATAAAAATGGAAAGGAAGAGTGTGTGTTCCCTGAATTCCATCTAAATTTGCTGTCTTGTTTGTAAGAGCTCTCATAGGTTAGAGGAAAATGACTGGGAACAAACACTATTTCTCTTAAAACTGCTAATGATCTTCACATATGTGAAGGCTTCTCCCTCAATAGATGATCCCTGAGTGTTACCCAGATCTGTTCTCCGTTGTGTAAGTACGGTGAAGGAAGTATCTGTTTGCTTTGAAGATGGGATTCTCTGTAATATACCCATACATTTCTTTCTACTAAGCACAAGAGACCGTGGAAATATAAGGATGCGTAAGGAAGTTAAAATAGGATTTTGTTAAATAAGAAGATACCCGTGAAGTGCAGGTTTTTTTGCTTATGTTAAAGCATAATGGTGTGGGTTTTAGGGGAATAAATCTGAGAGTGCCTGATCTGTAGGTAAATGAGTTATGGATACTGATTGTCCTGATTGACATGGCTAATATTACACATCTGTAAAAACACTTCAGATTTGTTTTTTGTGTTGAATGGTAAGAACTCTCTTCTGCTCTCAAGATACTTTTTTTCTTTTTTCAATATTTGATCCTCTGCTTCATTGAAGGGAAGGGGAAGTCCTTGTTGATGCAAGTTCGTGTAGTGTTTTTTAACATAAGCAGTCCTCCTTTCTTCGTGTGGGGCTAGCCTAAAGCAATGGGATTTATTAGCCTGTTAAGTTAAATGAAGATAGTGGAGAAATACTCCTTCAGGATAAGAAGTAGGGTGTGTCTTGATCACATCTTCAGAAAATGAAGATAGAGGTATACAGGTATCTGTGGTGTTATTTTTGCAGTTCCCACAATACAGACCTACTACTTTGTTAAACACTTTTCTGAAGATTATTTCCTTTTTCTAAAGAATAAGAGAATCATTCTTGTAGCTGAAGCTTGATTATTCAAAGCCTACTCATCAGTTGCATAAAGGAATAAATTTCCTTCACATGAGAATTAAGAAGAAAGATGGTTTACACTTGCTTGAAGCTAGAAAAAATCCCACGGAACTTTTCTGGGCTGATCGGTGTGTCGGAAGCTAGAATTAAGCAATTCTCCAACTGTATGAAATTAATACCTGCCAGAGGATGTGTTCCTTCTGCCTTTTAACCTTCTGCAGAGGGTAGATCAGAGAAATATTTCAGAAACTTCTAGGGGTTTTTATGTGCCTCTGCCACAATGATGCATGCTTATTTTTTACTGAAAAACGTGCCAAGGTGTGTTTTCAAATATCTAACTCCAGTCATTTCATTGAAGTAATAATGCTAGAGGGTCAGTTTTGCTGTTTCATATTTAGAAAGTGATTTGTTAGAGAAGATAAGATGATTGAAGCTAGGTAGTCAATGTCATCTTCTCTCCACAGTTTCAAGACAAAAATGATTTCATGGATTCACGGATTTGACAGAGTTGGAAGGGACCTCTAGAGATCATCTAGTCCAACTCCCCTGCTAAAGCAGGATTGCCCAGAGCACATTACTCAGGACTGCATCCAGGCGGGTCTTGAAAATCTCTAGAGAAGGGGACTCCACGACCTCCCTGGGAGGGGAGTCCCAGGGGGACTTTAATCCAAGATTTATCTTGCATTTTCAAATAATTCCCAAATCCTGAAATTATCATAACAAGTGTTCTAAGCAGGCCTAAAATCACAGTTCTGAAATGTCAGAACTTAATGCTTTTTTGGAGCGTTTTAACACTTTAGAATGTTAATCAGAGCTGAGGTGAATCAGATGTCTTTTTGAAGGTTCCATCATGCTGTGTTGTGCTGATATGTATGCTTGTCATACTCTTGTTTTCAAGCTAGCCAGGCAGGGTGTGAAGCTCTTGACAGCCCTGATGGACACCGGGGTTGTGGTGGTGGGAAGACTTTTAGAGAAATTGTCTCATAAGCTTAGAATTGGTATAATCTCTTTAATTCTTGCAAATTTGAGTCTTGTGCTCCTCTCGGGTAGTCCTTTTTTCTTCTACCCAGAAGTAGGCTAATTTAGGAAGGGAATAAAAATCCATGGAAAGCCTAACTATTCACTTATACTACTGTGTTCTCCCTCCTACCCCACCATGATAAAAGTAGATAGTGAGTTTGAGTTGAGCAATGGTAACAAGTTCTATGAGCATGTTTCTTGATAGACTGGTTCTATTTCATGATACAGCTCCCGTGAGTAAAATGTATGTCACAAAATAAATTCAGCTTAGTCACTGGCGTGTGCTCCTCAAGCTGTGGCAAAGCCTCCTGTTCAGCTGTGTCTCGTGTTCTGCTGGGAGATGTGCTTATTCTGGGAGTGCTTCATTATTTTTTGTTCTATATCATGAAATTGTTGCCGGTGTTTTTCTAAATGCAGCATTATAAACATCTTGTGACAGATTATTTGCATGGCAAAACTAGCTGTGGAGAATGTAATCAATTTGTTCCCTGAATTGGTAGTTTTCCAACCTTTTTGCTTCCTTCCCTTCCCACTCCCTCCATAGATCTCAAATTTGTGCACAGATGGGAGCTGTAAGCTGTGGTTGCACTAGTACTTATGGAATGGTTTGGTACATACTGCAATGTTGAGGTATTGGGAAGTCTGGGGAAAAAAGTGATGTATAATGATTAGTCTGTCTTTCTGGTGGCATATATCCTGGAAATGTGGTGACCTACAGAAAACCTGTGCTGCACAGTCTCTCATGACAGTTCATTGCTTCTTCCTAATAGTTGAGAACAAAATTGCCAACTGTGAGCTCAGTTCTAATAACCTTTACTCATTTTGGGCAGCAACTCTTCACTTCAGAACTTGAGAGAAACTGGAACACATCCTCCTGCTATTTACTCCAGGATAATGCCGTTGAAATAATGGGGAATTCTTCAGATGCAGCCCTGGATTATTTCAATTTTTTAAATGGCTCAAACCTTGCTCTCACTTCCCAGAACAGTGCTGATACTAGATGCTGGTGCAAGCTTTGTTCAAATGGTAATGTGTGCACCACAAACATGTGACAACCTCTCAAAGGACTAATATTTTTGGTCACTGTAATTGTTAACCATTGATAGTTTCTGGCTGAGGTGAGGAATGCAGGGTGCTTCTAGCATGTGCAGTTATTCCACCCTATGCATTCCCATTCCGTTGTGGGTTAATTTGATGCAGGTCTCCTTTCTTCAAAACCTGTTTCGGAAGCAGTTCTGTCAAAATGGCTGTAAATCCTTGGTTTTGCCTGCCCTGTAGGCCTGACTTATTCTTTAATTTTTATCTCCTGATATGCACTCAAGTTTATGGCAATGTCTGAGATGCAAACTTTTTGTCATTAAGGGTTTGCATTTCCATATGTAATCCACTAGGTTTAAATAATCCCTAGTGAGCAGACGAGTATTTGGGATCACTATGTGCACTTAGATGCTGTGTTTACATTAAGGTGGTAATATTATAGCTGAGCAAGGGGCATGTGCATGGAATGGCCAGCTGGGTGTCTACCTCATTGTACCTACAGAGCTTCTGAAGTAACTAAACCAGCATGATTTTCTAGGTGCTGTGGACTTCCAAGTTTTTTATCAAGGAAGCTGCCTTTCTTGTGATGCAGTGCTTCATAACAAGTACCTTTGCCAGTTTATCTCACCTTAAATTGAAGTTTGCAAGCTATAGCTTCCATCTAATTAATGGATTATTTTTATTGGAGCTGATTATGCTGTAACTTCAGTGTTTAATATTAATCCATGTGGATGAAGGGAGTAAATCACTTGACACTTCTTTGACAGGCTTTATGCAAAAATACTTCAAGTGATCCAGTCTGACAATTCACATAACAAAGCCCTCAAATATCAAAGGTGAAAGCCTGGTTATGCAGCCTGTCACTTTGCTAATGTGTTCATTTAATGCATGTGTCTTCGGGTCCTTTGGTACTGCTTTTTGGTCAGGTAAAGAGTATTGTTCAATACAAGGTGGTTTTTACTTTTTCTTACCTATCTGAAACATTAGAAAATAATTTCATCCTAGAAGGGTAGCCTGGATGTTATTTCAGTCTACCTGCACATCCCTGTTGTTTGGAGTATGGCCACAAGCATTGACATCCCTTAGGTAAGTCCTTGGGAGCAAATCTTGTCTCTGAGGTAAGAACCGTTCAGCTGTGGAATATTCCAATTTGGGGCCTCTGCTGGTTCATGTAACAGTGACTGTAGGGTAGGAACTAATGCTCATACAGACCTTCTCGATTTAAGCACTTGCTTCTTCTTTAGGCTAATACGTACAGCCTGTATTCAGTATTCAACTCTGATCTGCTGTGGTGCTTCAGAAAAGAGAAGGTGATCCGTGAGACAACTAAAGGTTGAAATGTTTTTCAGCCTGGGATCATATCAGTAATGGATTTGCAATAGTCAAATTGCAGCAAAAGACTGAGAAATGGTGGTGAGTACTTGGTGGAAAGCTGGACTTAAGATCTTTGTCCACTTTGTGTCCAGCAAAACTGACACATCACAAGGAAGCTCTTCTCTGTTTTGAAAGATGGAGGAATTTGGTGTCTGTTATTAATTCAAGTTCTTGGAGGTGAAGTATAGAATTCGCTAAAATAATAAAATACAGCTATTTGTAGAAAGACAAGGTATCAAGTTCTACAGTACGACTGGGGACCATTTATGTGGCTAATAGTGACCAAAGCTGCCTGGCTTCAAGAATTCTGTGTTCTCAGTGGGAGAAAAAGGTCAGTGGAACATGTGCTTTTGGATGTGGAGTTTAGTAGTCTGTAGAAGTCTGGGAAAATGTGGATGAATAAAAGCAATTAATAGTTAAAGGGCTTTGTAAAATCTAGGTTGGTATGGTAATATTTATGTCTTCATTATAGAATTAATATTTCCCAACTTATCTGTAAATAACATACGGAAAGGGGGGATGGATTCAAAAATTAACTGGCTGATTTTTTTGAAAACTTCTACTTTCTTTTCAAGTTATTAAAACTTAATTGCTCTGTCTATATTAGGTTTAAGATTATCAGATTCTCAAGGGATTTATAGTTCTATTCAGAGCTTGACAGACAAACTCCACAGGTCAGTAGACAGAGTTAATAGGTTTAGTAAATATTAATAAAATAAATCTATTGTATAACTAAATCTTTAGGGAAATGACTCTTGTGGTTTAATTTTAAAGAAGAAACATGATCTTGATGATTTTGTGGAGTTTTCTTATTAAAATTATTTTTAGTAATTGAAGTGGGTATCATATTTATTAGATAAACTTTAATAAAAATTTAAGATGTACACATGGGGTAAACTGATAGGGAACTAAGTGGTGTGTTTTTAAAACTCTGGAAAAAAAGGTCTTTGAAAATTAGCGTTCACTTTAGGGAATGGTGTTTATTTGACCAGAAAAGAGAAGTTTGCCTGGGGCTTTCTTACATAGACCTTTATATTCTTGCCTTACAAAAAAAAAAAAAAAGTAAAAATACAGGAAACTATCATGGAAGCAAATCAAATGTTGTGTCCAGCTTTTCAGATGAGTGGGTACCAGCATCTCTGGGCAACAGTTATATGGTGTCAATAAGACTTTTTTCAGTTCTTTCTAGAATGACAAAAAAACGAGTCAGATGATGAGCAGTGCAGCAGCAGAGCTACTCTTGCTTCCTGAGCTACCTGTGGATGTCAGGGAAGTGTCAATTTGCACTGACTGTATAAGGGAATAAAACATTTGAAGTTATTGGGAGTAGGATCAGCAACATCAAAATTTTGCTGGTTTTGGATGCAGAGATGCTTCTGAGCTTACCTGAGATGACATTGTGACCCCTATATCCATTATATGATGTAGTCATTCCTAGCAGTGGCAGTTGCCAACAAATACATGTGAGTTTTAATGTGTTTCTTGGTGCTTTTGAATCTGCAAGGAATAAACAATATTTGAAAGAAGATTCTCTTTCCTCTGTGGTTCATTTACCTGCCATTTGCAGTTTTATTGGAATTTGTATTGTAGGTGGACAGAGTGTTTTGGAGAAGCCAAGTAAGGACAGCGGGGAAATCCAGTGTGCTGGTTTGGGAGTGAGAAAAGGCAGCAGATAGTTGTTTAGTTTTTGATGGTGGTTTTGTATGATGGAAGTATGTGAAGCTAAGAAATGGAAATAATTTAGCTACTTGAGGTTGCAAATAAAATAGACCTTGTGACAGATTATTTGACTTGTGGTTTGTCTAGCACCCAGGAGCCACATGAACCTTCAATAAGGAAATCTGCAAATCACAGGTATTATTCTGGCAAAAATGTTAAAAGGATGTTTGCCAAGAATGAGTCATTCCTATTTGTCAATATACGAGGAGAGTGCTGTGCTCAAGGAAATAAAAAGTTGTTGCTGAGGCTGTTGTATGGAAGTGCAGTAGAATTACAAATCTCCCAAGAGCGATATAGATCTTCAACATAACTTTTTGTGCTGGTCACCTACAGGAAATTCTTAAACTAAATATTATTCAAAAAGCATCTTAAACTGAAAGGTAGGGTCATGTAGGACCAAGCATGCGTCTCACATCTCTTACCCTTATAAAGAGGTGAAGCACTTTACTCATGCTGCCTTAATCTCTGCACTGGGAACTTAGATCACTGACAGTTGAGGTAACTAACTGCTGTGTATTGCTTTTGCAGTGAGTGTAAAGTCCTGGAGTGCCTCTGCTTTTCAATCACAGCAACATCTACCAAAAATGGCCTGGTTCCTTATTGGGATTTTTCGCTATTAATATGCATACTGCAATATGCCATTATTGCAGTCATTAGTATTCTAACACTTTTTTTTTATGGAGGGAAGCTTGTTATGTGTTTGTGCTTAACAGAAGCCTGGTGTTAATACGGACTGAAGTAGACTGCATATTTTAAGGATTAAATAGGCTAAATAACCTGGACAAAAATAGGGAAAAAAAAGTTTTTTGTATTCCAATAAAGCATCACATAGAAATATATTCTGGAAAAATTGCCAGTGCTGTTTTAAGACCATGTCTACTGCCTCATAAATGCAGTTTCAATAGTCTTGAGTTTGGGTTCACATGTACAAATGGCTGGTTACAATAGTCTTTTCCATTAAGCATTTTAGAACACATGATGCCTTATGAGCAAAGGTTAACTAGGGCCTGAAGGAAGCTTGGAGCAGGAAAGTACAGATGTATTTGTAGAAATGAGGACCACTGGCCAACCTCAGAATTATTACTGCTACATATTATTTAAAGGTAGACTCTCTGTTGCTTAGCTCTGCCAGTGTCTTCTAAAAGATAATGCTCTGCCCTACCCAATTTCAGTGTTCAAAGTCATTGTGGCTAAATCCCAAATTCCCACATGACAGAATTTCAGTTCATGTAGTCATAAAGGTAGCCTGTGTGATACAAGAATGAATATTTTTATGTTGTGAATATTGTTACCTTAACTGTGTGTTATTCTACATTGGAATTAGTGCTCTGAAAATTTTTATGGTGATGCATTTATTTGTACAGACTTTTTTTTAGTAGGTAAACATAATCATTTTGTCAGATAGTGGAATAAGCTTTGGGATGAATGCAGTACCTGGAGCTTTAGGAGGCTGGGACAAATGAGGGCTCAGTATCTGTGTGAGTTTCAAAGGTCTTGGATACATTTGTTGCCTGAGGTAAAGCATTTATTGGCTTCAGCTGGGAGAAGGCTTTTTGTGGATTTTGTTGTATATCAAAAGTATTGAATTGCTGAAACTTTTTGTTACATGATGTTAAGAATATATAACTTTAACACTGTTTCAGTGAGTAAGTACTGTTTGGGAGCTCTCCATAGATTCTCATCAGTACTGGAATTAAAGGATTATTAAGAGTTGTGTTAAGTGATTTGAAACTTGGCATTGGGGTCCAGTATCAGGACAGCTCTTACGAAATAGCCTTGGATGAACTGTTCCATCACTGAAACAACCAAATGCCTCTCGGCTCCATCCCCCTCAAAGACGCTGCCTGGGATTGTTGTTTCTTGTGTATCTATGAAAACAAGAAATGCTGCTTTGTCAACTGAACACATGTGATCTTTCAAATTTGCAGCTGCTCTGAAATACCAGTGCTGACTGGGTACTGTAGCTGCTGAAGAAATCACCCAACTATTGTAGGATGTGATGGCAAATGTCACTTCAATGTCCTCCTAATCATAGAATCATTTAGATTGGAAAAGACCCTTGGGATCGTCGTCACCTTATGTAGTATTAAATAGGACTATATTTAACAAAGGCCGTTCTTCTGTTCCTGTACACCTTGGAGGTTCTTGGAATGTTGAAGATTTACTATATCTTTTTAAAACTATCTTAGTTAGTAAAATAACTAGGGAACAGTTGAGCGGAGGCACTCGCTTCATTTGATCTGCAAGGAGGCCAGTGGCCATGCTGCCCTCATTGTTGCTTGTGACCTTTTCAGCATCTATGTAGGGATGTTGCAAGGCCAGACCATCCACAGGCAGCACCTCTCCGAAGGGGCTGTCAGGAGACCCATGTGTGTTAATACACTTCACCCTTCCCCAAAGGTACAGCCTGTGCCAAGTAGGTAATGCTACTTAAGGGAGCCAAGTAACATAAAATATTCTCGGGCTACTGACTGATGTTCAGGAAAATCTTGATGCCCTGTGTCATCATCTTTTATAAACACTAAACTTGATAGGTTTTTCTTGTTTTAAATCCCTGTTGACAAGGCTTCAGGCCCTTTAGCAGCCTCCAGACATGCACTTCTATCATTAAACCTAGTCTCGTCTGAGCAGGTGAAGCTGTGATGTAGAAGCAAGCATTTTTTAAAAAATACTCACAAAAATTCATTGAATTTAACTTGGAACTGAAGTAAAAATCAGCAGAAACAGTGACAATTTTACTGCGGCTTCTGGACTAGCTGTGGTGAGCTAATCCATACAGCCAGGCATCAATTCTCTGGAGACAGGGAAGGTCAGGAGGTGGGCAGTGGCTGTACCTTGCTGCTGGTTCTTCATGTGCCATGTGGTGAGGGATGGGCTGGAGGAACTGGCTGCTTTGTGCCCAGTTTTAAGAGTGGAACTGGAGCGAAGGAGGGATTCAGGTCTGTGCCACATCCTGTTTGCTGTTGCTCACACATGTGCTGCCAGTTGAAGTAAAATCAATTGCTCCTAGAAAGCTTGTTTGTATTTGCATTTTCCGAATGTTCTGGTTTTGTCCCCTTCTTGCTCATTAATCTTCTGTAATTGAGTTGCAGGACAAAAAATTTGCATCTTTTGGTACTTTGAAAATAAGTAATAATATCGAGCATGAATTGGTCTTGCTAGAAATCTATTAGAAAACCCACTTTTCAGATTCCTTAGCTGTTAAAGCTGGACAATATTGAGGTATTTACCTGATGTGATTGCTGTTTAGTACTAATTTTGTAACCAAATTGCAGCAGAAGAGTTTGCATCATGACCAAATCTTATTTGAGCAAAACTGGCAAGTTGATTTAACAGGCTGGCTCGCATAAAACCAGTTGGATAACTTTGCCATGCTTTTTTCACATCATGATTTAATGCCTAGCACACAGTTTAGCTATGGGTCCTGTATCAGCTGAACAAGTATATAGCAATCTGGTTTTCTAGTATTTGAGTGTAGCACTTACAAGAACTGAAGTAGTTATTTTTTTACATGCTCTGCCAATGTCAGTGTTTTGGATGGCTCTTCTGTCACTTTCCTTAAATTATTGAGAGCTATATGATCCTATAGATCTAGCGAGTGCTCAGTTCGTAAAGATCTCTGCTTAGGTAGCAGGGATGCTTTCTAGCATGCCTCTACTTTAGCACTGTAATTGATGGGTTTCAAAAACTGTAATCCAAGGTAAACATTTTCAGTCCTGTTACTGTCCTCTCCTTGAAAGCTAAGCTATGGAGCTCTTGCTTTTAGCTTTGGGGCATGAGGGGAAAATACAATTTCTTATCTCTTTGCTGTTCCAGCTTTCCCATCTCTACTTCTTCCTCTAGTAGCCTTCTGTCTGTGTTTTCCAGGTGCAGGAGTGTCCAGACTCTCTTGTCCTTCAGGGCATGCTTAGTGTTTTATTTGCTCAGAGTGTAGCTCAGCCTTTACCTAGTCTTGTGGCAGCTCTCAAGCAATTAGGGCACTGTTTTGTCTTAAACGCAAGTGTGGTCAGACTTGAGTGCCATCTTTCCAGTTCCTTGCTGAAGGGGCTAACTCGGGCAGGAGAATGTTGCCTCCCTGTCTGCTTGCTGGGCTTTGTTTTATTAGAAGCCCTGAGAGGACACAGATGGGACTGAGGCCAGGAACGAAGAGGCCAGAACAGCCTGTTGCACCCTGCCTACTCCCTTGAGCAGCTGCTGAAGGGCAGGAAGCCTGAACTAATTCTTTAATGAGTCAAAGAGATGTTCTGGGACTGTAAATAAGCTTAGGAGTCCTTACAGCAATCCCAGTTGGATGTGAACAGTCAACAAATGTGCATGTTCCCCACTTCCAAGAGGCTGTTGGGAAGGAGGTAAGGTCATGGGAGTACAGCTTATATCAGATCTTTTTGAAAACACCTTTGTGTGTTGCTTTATTGCCTAGTCAGCCATGGGTAAAAAGGAAAAAATATATAGTCTAAGGAGTGTGAGTAACTTCTGATGTTTGTCATGCTTTAAAGGTAGAAGTAAAATCTCAAAGGCTATTTCAAGAACTGTAAGTTCTCTCATATTTCTGTTCAATACCTGTATTGTGTCTAAATCAAAACCAGGGCTTTAAGAAAACAACTTGGGTTAAAAGCAATCTGCTGCATAAAAGCCAGTTTTATTACAGAGCTTGCCTGTGCTAATCAGCCGCTCTGGAACTTTCTCAACTTCACTTGGAGAAACAGATTTGATAGCACACAAGCACTTGAAAGGAAGACTAATATGACAGGTTGGCTTGTTGCATGCGTGGGACTGCCTTGAGTAGCTTTGAGTTTATAGTTTGCTGTTTGGCTTAATGCTCAAAGCAGTTTCCTTTTACTTAAGTACTAGAATAACTTTGGCTATGGACTCTGACAGCGGTATGGCCTCTGTTACTTACACTAGCATGCAACTGAGCTATTAACTACACAGATGCTAATAGTGATTTTTTTTTTTTTTTTAAAGGGGGATTTTGGAGAGGAAACAGAGTGGAAGACTAAAAATAATTGAAGCTCTGGCTTTCCCTGGCCCTCTTTTAATTTTATTGGTCTGTAGAGAGGAAAATTCTGTCCTTCCAACTTTATTTAGATGTCTTACAGATTAATGTTACCTTATACGAGGAGGTAAAACCAAAACTAGTACTTTTCCAGACTACAGATGTAACGTGACTTGAAAATACTTAATTGTGAACACTGTTTTTGGAATGTGCTTGTGTCTGTACTGGCAAGATACTGCAGCATGAAAAAAATCATGTTGATGCAATCCTGTCAAATCAATCCTTGTACAAATCAATCTACTCTATACTATGTATTTCCTGTGTGTAGCATTCTTTTGGAGAAAAGATGTGTTCTGTCATCCAGTCTATATTTCATTGTGGCCAGTGTTCAGTCTTTCTTACGTTTACAAATATGGATTCCTTATTTGGTAGCAATGATAAAACTTCTTCGCTATAGTCTTGGCTATGTTGTTGGCTGTTCTTTCTGTCTCCCTTTCAGGAAAACTTGTTCTAATCTCATTGAATCAGAATGGTTATATTTTATATCAGTCAAACAGGGTGTAATAATAGTGATAATATACATACAGATTACTTTATGGTTTTTTTAATACACACATGAAAAAGTCAGGATCTCCAAGATCCGGGTCTATAAAACACCCTACATGCATATAAAGATAAAATGCCACTATTTTTTTCTGGAAATAAATTATAGGCTCACAAAACAGTGTCACTTCCTTGGCTGAATTCTCCTTAGTAGTTTGTGGGCATGTGAGTGTACTAACAACTTGAAACACAGAAGCTGGATAAGTATGGATAAGACACTGTAGCAGAGGATTCTGTATCTTCATGATCTAAAGTAGAAGCTTGTGGTATCTTTTTGATATGGAGATTTACCCAGTGATCTGAAAGGTTGGCTTTTATCTTTTGGAAATTACTTAGTAGAAACATAAATTTCTTGGAGGTCTGAAAAAGAGCTTGTTCCTGCTCTGGAAAAGCTGGACTGTTATACTGGAAGTTGAAAAAGCAACTGGGACTTGTTTGACAAAAGTAGAAGGAAATAAAAGGCCTATTCTGTTGAATGAATTGAATAAAGCTAAAATATCAAAATATAAAGACAGTGAGGCATTCTATCTTGTTAGCAAAACTAACAGGCTGCTTCCTCTTGGCAAAGTACAGTTGCTTTTAATAATTACACAGATGTGTTGGTGTCCAGAACAAGCATTTCTTTCCTATCCTTTCTGTAGCATGAGATGTAAACTATCTTACGTGTACCACAAACGGTTCTGTGGTCTAACATCTAATAAGTATTGAAAGCAATAGAGAGACTGTCCTACATAGAGCATTTCCGGAGTGAACAAATATCATGTAATAAGCCTAATCCTGTTCTTAGCATGAAGAGAAAAGGATTTTAGCTATACTATTTGAAATACCTAGTCTTCCTGGGGTGCACATGTGTGTTTCTTGCTAAAGTTAGAAATACTGAAAAATAATGTCAAACTGAACAAATATAGTATTGTCTTTCATAGCATTTGAAGAACGTTTGATGATGATGAATTGTCCCTTTGACTGTAGTTATTTTCTGCAATCGTTTCTTATGCTGCAAGCTTTGCCCTCTGAGAACTCAAAGAAGGGTTGCAAAAGGCTCATGGCTTTCAAGATGGTGCCTTTGGAAGTCACGTTGCACTTGGTGACCACTTAAGATGCAGTTCTTTGGTCTGAGAATGCTGACACTTCTGTCACTTTTCTTGATTTCTAAGGACTACGTTTAGTATTTTAGTGAGGGTTTACAGTGAAGATTGGCATTTTGAAGATGCTGCTCCCATAGTCATTGTCTGTCTCTAATGTGAGGGAAAAGTACTGTTGCAGGAAATTGGAGGTTTTATTTCAAAAGGCTAAAATGCTAGGGCTGCCACTTCTGGCAGCACACACTGCCATGATACTTAATCTGCAAAACAGGAGATGATGGGTTAGTGATATCTTGAACAAATCAGTTTTACTTCTTCATTTGGAAAAAGCCTCTCTTCCCTCCTGCTTCTCCTCTCCCTCTCCCACCTGAGCCCCCAGCTCAAGAGTTGCAGGGGAACTTCTTGCATATTCCTTAATGAAGACACCACTTTGCTTCACTGTGAGCCCTACCTTTACCATGCATCTATCTGGCATTCTGTGTTGTTTGACTTGAACACTCAACCATGTACTTTTCAAATGGTCGGCTGTTTGGTGCTGTGCTTCACAGTGATCTCTAACTACCTGCAGTGCTTTATACATGATGTGTCTTTTGAGTTGGTATCTGACTGGCATATTTGGAGATTGTTTGATCACAGAAAAAAAAAAAATAAAGCTTGCAAAAGAGCCTTTTCATTTTTCTTTTTAAACTACGTGGAACATGCTTGGAGATAAATGTGCTGCTGACAGGACAGAGGTTCCTTCAGGGTATATTTTCTTCCCTATTTACTGAGTTCCCTGGCTGCTGCATAATCATTTTGTTACAGAACTGAAAACATCCTTGAGTAATTATCTACAGCTCTTGTTATAGCTCTTGATGGTCCAATTCATCTGGACTTTCAGCTGCGACTGGAGACATAAAAGTACTGATATGATCTGTTTATCTAATTTTTGAAGGTAGGATTTGGTTTGTGTGTGATAACCTGAGATTTGCTATGCAGATTAAGGACTCTTTGTATATAGACGTTTCAGATTACTTGGCCTATGGCGAAGGAATGTCAGGTTGAAGTTAGATTCCAAGCTATGAAAATGATCTGAGTGAGGCCATTTATTATCTCTGGGTCCTCAGTATGATATTTTTCTTGGCATGGTAGGAGACCATATTTGTCAAGAAAAATGGTGGTGCAAGTACTGCTGTGTAGAAGCAGTGACAGTTGTTTGACAAGTTTGAGGAATGTGTTCTTGTCTTGCTTTAGACTTTTAGTGATATTTGCACTTACTGTATAACAGTATTTGCTTAATGTTTTATATATTGTGATTCTATAAATGTTATGGTGAGCTTACTCCCATAAAAAAGTTGTGATGAGATGTGTTGAGTGGGTTGTTTGTGTGTAACTCTGGTAACTGAGCTTACTAAATACTTCTGTAAGAGAAACGCTTAGAGTTGCTTGATCAACTTCTACAGACTCCTGTGGGAAGGCAGATGATGACCATAGTAACATCTTCTGGAAAAGTTATGTATTCGTACCACTCAGAATTAAATTGAAGTTTCCAGGGGCTTTGTGAGGAATCTTGTTAGGAATAACTTAGAAACTGCAAGCTTTCTATATGGTACCTGCAGAAATGGTTTAGAATGGTGTTTCACAGTTACTGTACATACAAGCTCCTGTTCTCACTAGACTCTGAGAATATTAAATTATTTTGGCACTCCTGTCAGAGGAATCTGGGATTAAATGGTGAGCCTGAAGTTTTGTCAGTTACGCTTATTTTATATTAGAAATGGAATAGGGGACACTTAGTTATACCTCTCAGCCTTCCTTCAGAGGTTTTCTTCAAAGTGGTGATGTCAAGTAGGGGGAGTGGGACTTAGAAGATCAAGCTAGTGTTTATCAGTGTGAAATGTCATTAGAGTGCTTTCATAGTGTGTGTATGTCTTCAAATCAGCAAGTGACACAGGCTGAGCACTGCAGTAATACTGAGCAACAGCTGTTGATGAGCCTGGCTGGTTTGGGGTGGTTTTTTTTTGTTTTTAAAATTTTATCTTACCAAAAAGAGTAAACTGAAAGTAGTCAGCTGATCTTCTTCCATGATCCATTTGCTGAGTTGTTTTGTGTGTACATGTTGAATTTGAAGGGAATCATGTATTTTTAAAGTATTCAAGGCTTCCTAAAGTGGGAGATGTGGGTAATATTTCCTTTGAAATTCAAAGTAGCAAATTATTCATAGCTGGAGTCTTTAGATTTCAAATGTTCTCCTGGCTTTGGAACTGGGGAGTGTCCTTATATTCTGTTCTTGTTGTAAAGCTAAGGAATGGACAGACTCTTAAAACTGGGTTTTAGAAATGTGTAAATTTCAGAGGTATTTCTACATAACACTTTTTAGTTAGCAAAAAACCAAAACAATGTCACTGCTAATATTTCTACTTTTGACTTTACAAGAACCTTACAGATGATGCGTTTTCATATGGAGCTGTGTAGTTTATCTCTTTGCCTATTACTGAGATATTTTGGTGTACAACAAGCTTTATTTTCTTAGAGTCATTTAAGTCTAATTTCTCATCTTGGCTCTTCTGCCACAATTCCCATAGCTCACAGGTGCCAATATTACTGCTGTTCCTTCAAATACGTTGATCTTGTGAGACACTTCAAAGTCTCTCATGACTCAGGCCTTGTGTGAGTCCCTGATCACACATTCCTGCTTTTCAAGTCCTTTATCCTTGCCTCTTCTAAAAGAAGATATAGAAAGATGGGGGTTTTTTTCAGCTTTCAGGCAGCCTTCTATATCATTCACACTCAAATAGGTAACGAAAGGACTAGTCCTGCATTACTTGATTGAGATGTGCAGCAGCCCTCATCTAATGCTATGTACATTTGTTGGTTTTCCTATGGTAAAGCTGATTTAATCCATATGTTCCTCACCTGATTTACCCTGCAGCTACACAAGAAGGTCTGATAGTACATATGGATTGAAAGGCCTGGAGGCAAGAACTCCTTACAGCTTTAGAGCTTCAGGAGAAGGAACAAAAAAGTATGTAGGGCCGTGAGGTGGTGTGCCTGCGACAGGCCAAACACACTGAAGTTCAGCAGTAGAACAATTTTGAAAATAGAAATCATCATGTGTAATCTCCTGGGTACCCTTCTCACATTGTCACACCCTGAATCAAATCCTCTGGATGTGAACAAGAGTTGGACCATGTGCAACAGTTAACCTACAGTTCCATTCACATTTTTATATCTCCTGATCTGAATGCTGCTGCAGTATTTTAAAGTAAAATTCCAGGTTTCTCTCTTGCCCCTTTGCATTGCCACCTCTTGTGCAAACACCCCAGGAAGCTCGAGAAGAATTAGCAACAAATCTTAATCTCATATACAACAGAAATAGCAAATTCCTTTGAGTAATTTTTCATTTATCAAGAGATGATGGAGAAGATCTGAGGCTACATCATCATCTATCTGTTAAAAAAAAAAATCTTTTAACAGTACTTTCTTAAAGGTTTTTAGTGCTGAGCAAGCTTAAGGTTCTTTGGAAATGTGTGTTGGTGTTACAGAGTGGATGCGTTGCGTTTAGAGGTAACTTCATTGTATTTCACCATAAGTAGCTATATAGTTCTTACCTAAAACACAGCACTATGTGTTTCTGCATGAAGGACGTTAATAAATGTAAGCACTCTCTCTTGAATTCTCATCTTAGTGTGGTGGTTTTTAATCTGTTGGTCACTGTGTACAAGATACTTTGAAGTGGGATATATTCAAAAACTGGTTTGGAAGTTAACTGTAAATGGGAAAGTCTTTAGTTGAAGAGGGACAGTCCTTGGCTGAATATTGCTTAGCAGCCAAATGGGTTTTCAGAAGCTACCAAGCTGTGAGGCTCTATGTGGCTGTTGGGATTTTGGATTAGGTTTTCAAGTGATTTCTTCAGAGAATGGCCTGAGAGAAATCAGATACAGTTGGAAAGTAAATACTCAAGATCCTGTGATTGCACAGAAGTGCTCAACCATGTAAACAAAAAATGGGAAGCAGAAAAGGAGTAGGTAGGTCACAAGCTGAATGTGAGAGTTAAGTGTTAACTGTGGTGAAAAAGGTGAAAGGCAGGAAAGTATAACAAAGGAATATAGTCTACTCTATTCAACAGAGACTGCCTTATCTGTTGTGCTATGTAGCCAGGTGGTCAGACTAACGTCCATTCCACTGTCAGTTTGATTATTTTTGGCATTGTGACACAGCTTTGAGGGTAGAAGAAAGCTAAGGTAGTTTTGTGGATGCTCTTAAGAACACCCTAATTGTTGAGGAAAGTATGCAAATGCTTGTCTGAAAATTTTTGTGATTAGAACATGGAGGTCTGTGTAATTGTATTGTTGATTGTATTAGGCCATGCATATCCTAATATTAACAACTAAGTATTTTCAATCCTACTGATTTTTTGTGTTTCCATTTAATTGGCCACACATGATGGCTTTTGGATCAGTTTTATGTAAGCACGTGACACACTGTACCTAGCAAGCACTACTATGTTTAAATTTGTATTTGCATCCACAATCTAACTCTAAAAGTATGCAGAAGCAGTTAAAGAATCAGATGTTTGAAGGTTAAGTTGTAGGAAGTCACAAAAGAGGGGGGAGTGGAGGAACCCAGTGAACAAATCCTGCAGTTGACTTCTTTCTGTGCACAAGAAGTTGTCTTTACTAGGCTTTGTGGCAATGCACTTTCCACCCTTGCTTATAACTAGGTCTTTGGAAGTTGCTTGTCTGCTTTCAGAAATTGAAGTTGTTTGCTGTCCTCATCGAGTTTTGTGCAAAACTTGGAAGACTGGCAAAAGTGAGTATCTGTTCTGGAAATAAAGTGGTATTTCTTCCTTGGTTTCAAGAGAGGTTTCAAGGTTAGCGCTTGCACATGTGCTATTTATTGTGGAAAGCACTTCCAGTGACTCTTCTGCCCAACAGGTGTTGCTCTAAATACTTGTATCGTGTTTCACCAGCTTTGGTTTAAACATTAGTTTGTCTTGCCTTTATGTTCATTATCCCTATTCTCCTATAAATTTGCTTCTGCCAGATGTCCTTACAGATCCCTCAGGTACAGCAACTAGACAATTTGAAGTGGAAGATTTCACCCAACATGTGGTGAAGCTTCTAAGTTGCAGTTAAGATACAATGGAAAATTTCCCACGAAGTAGGGCTGGCAAGTGTTATCTTGAGGTTATACAGTGAAGTCCTCGTTTTTCTGAAGTACTCCTTGGAAGATTTTTCATTTCACACTGGGGGGGCAGGGGGCATGGCTGGTATTTTACTTGAAGCCACTTTTTTCAGCATAGTAAAAGAATTGTTACATGTGATTATTCACATTATCCATGCCTAGGCAGGAAACAGCGGAAGCCATAAAAAGTAAATTCTTGGATTGGTAAAATAGGTTGAGTTGGCACTGGACTGTACTCCAGAACAATGAGTTAGTAAATTGGATAATTTATATCATCACTTCCAAGCCACCGAGTCTGTAAGATTTATAGGATGATGGAAGAAGTTAAGTTGGAAAAATCTTTAAACTGCTGTAGCTAGAAGTACTTGCTAAATTTATGATAAATATAGCAACAAGTAGTATGTGTAGTTGACTTAGCTTATAGTTAAACTAATGTAAGTGTTAGTTTAACATCTCTTACTGTGTGAGCTTGTTCTGTGAGGATCACTTTAGCTCTTCTGTGATGGAGGAACGACCATATAGGATGGGTGTGTGTAATGTAGATGCCTGAGAAAGCCAGAACATAAGGCTGATCTAGGTTTAATGAGTGTGTGTCTCTCAGGTCACAGATCCAGGGGTGACTAGTTCTCTTTAGCTAAAGAGAAGCTTCTTGTCTACGTGATGCTATTTGCCGTTGAGTTTTCTTCCCAAGACCTTTTGCCTTGTGGACCATGTATTGCCCCTCTATGCTTAGAATGAAACAGGAGTGTGGTTACTGCATAAATAAGGCTTTATTTCTTTCTGCTGCTATCATTTCAGTGACTTTGAGCCTTTCCAGGGAAATCAGGGGAGAAAGGGGAAGAGATTTGGAGCTGATCATCTTAGAGCAATTGTCCGGTTCTTCTCTGGGTATCAGCTTGTTCATAAGATAAATTTAGGGAATGGCTATTATCCCGCAGAAGTCTTTTGCGCTAAAAGTTTTTGGAAGTCCTACTGACTTTTATTCCTTGGCAAGTGTCTGATACTGTTGATCTGTGGTGGATACCAAATTGCCTCACACGCTAACACTCCTTACTGTAGCATACAAACTTTCCAAGCTCTTGTGTGAGGGAATAGGCACTATGGTTTGCTACTGTTAAAACAATCAAAAAAACACCAACAGCAAAAAAACCCAAACAAAAAAAAAAAACCCAATGACAAGAAAAAACTAACCCCAAAACAAAACACCCAAAGGTACACAAAAAAATCCCACAACCCTTAAGGTCTTGTTATATTGCCTATGGAATAATGTTTCTGATGTTTTTTATTACACCATGAGGAGTCAACTCTTGTTTTCAGTGAAATTGGCAGACCTTTGATTTAACTTAACTCTCATTGCATTGACTTCCAAATTCCCTCTAACCATCATATGAAAATTACTAGTATTTGCTCTGTTAAACTACAAAGTAATAGCCTGGGAAATCCCAGAATTAGTATGTCAGTTTAGTTATTTAAATAGAAAGCTGGGCATAGCAGGGTGCTTTTGTGAGGCTTTAGAAAGTGAGAATATACCAACATGCTATTAAAATGCTTGTTAAAGATCCTGCGAGTACAGTCCAGGGAGAAGACCACACAAACTCTGCTTCAGGATGTTTTCATTTTCTGGCTGTCAACAAATTATACTCTGCTATGGAGATTTATAAGAGTATATTAATAATGTTACTCAATGTTCTGGATGGAAACTATGAACACACAAAACAATAAAATCTGAAAGCTTGTTTTAAGACAGTAATACAAGTAAATGATCTGCTCAAGGTTTGTATTTGTGGTTGTAACTTGTTAAAATCAAAATGGGAAAACAAACAGGAAAAGCAGATGGGGAAGGTTTTTTATGGGATATACCACTGTCTTGAATTTAACTCCAGCATAGAAACCATAACAACATTAACCCTTAAATGCATTTGTGTAAATCAGAGTTGTTGATATCTTTAGAATCAACTCCCCCAACTATGTCAAATATATGTACGTAGAACAAAAATAAATGAAAACCTAATTTCCTCAGTTGCTTCAGTTTGAGCTCTGTGGTTGACATTGTGCAATCTAACTGATCCTATTTTAATGTTTGTTGTCTGCAGCTTTGATTTAGCTTTGATTTACTTGGTGGTCTTGTACAAATGGATTCTTAAGCCCTTGTGAAGCTCTAATTAAACTGATAATGCTGCTCTGATTCAACAAGACAGCTTAAGCGTGTGCATATGTTCTCTACTGGCTAATAAAGTCTCTGTGTTTGTTCAAATAGGCTACTGGATTAGGGCTGCTAAACCGATGGACTTTTCACTTGACGCATGTTCTGACTTTTAAGTAAAACTGTATCTGCATTTTTAATATTTGGTGGAAATTGATCTGATATGCTAGTACAATAAGGTCTGATTGGGAGGCACCTCTCCAGGCTTCCCCAGAGCAGCTGAATGTTCTGTGTACCTAAATGAAATCTTGAAGGAGGAAAAAACTAAGTTTATTATGGATACATGAAATGCTTGTAATATTCTCCTTTTTAATATTTTATTTTTGTCAAAACTTCTGACAAACTTTCCATTTACTCTTGATGGGTACTCAGTAAAAATGGCAGGGATATTCCATAGGTCTGAGTTTATCCAGATACTTTCTTAGGACTGCTATTGGTTTCTGCTCTGTCATGCTTGTTCTAGTAAAGGATTGATTTATTCTTGCTTGATGGGACTCAAAGAAGAAACTTACCCCTTGATGTCAAACACAAAGTAAAAGCTAGGTATCAAAGTAGAGATTTCTACTCTAGTTATTAGTAATGAGTGGCTCAAGGAAAGATATAGCTGCCCATGGTTTCCAAATGTTTGTTCATCTGCTTACTTAGGAAGTTTTTATTATATACCCAGTGAGATTTAGGGCTAGTTTCTTATACTTAATTGCACTGGCCTACAGGAGCAGTAGTTTTTCTTTTTCAAAACATAGCATTTGTAATGAGTGAAAAGAAACAGAAGTAATTAGTGCTTTTTTAAAACTGTATAAGCTATTAAGTTGTAAATTGGCCATGCGTATGGAAGACTATATTGAGAGCTTTACAAAATTCTGTTTAAATGAGTACCTGATTTGTAATCCTTGACTTATAGCTTTTTGAGGTATTACTAACCCTGTTACTAATTCTGTGACACTTTGCATGTAAGATGAGTAAGTTCAGTGACCAGGGCACGAATTGGATGAGGTTTATGCATGGCCATGATAATAAGCTATGGAGAGACTAGTAATCTCATTTGATGAGAAGCTTCACCTTTTGTAAGTCATCCTCTTGCCATGTGACTTTTCCTTTGGGGCAACAGATGATGGATACTGAATAACCCTCCTGAACTTGCTCTCAGGTTCTCCTCTGCTTCTGCAGAAGGGAGCAGTTGGGCCCAGCCTTTCACCTTCCTCTGGGTCAGGTGAAGAAGCAACAGGGAAAAGCGGCTGTTTCCTCTGAAGTGCAAGGAGGGCTATAGGCCAGGGATAAGGGCAGGGACTGTCTCCCTTGGTTCAAGCAGGCAGAGCAGTTTTTAATTCTCTGGGTGGATTCAGGAGATGGATGGGGGGAAATTCTGCATTTGAGAGCAAGAAAAAGGTTTGAGCAAGACAGAGGAAGCAGTAAAGAAAAACAAATGACACTCCCAGATTCCAGGGGTAAGGGTTCTTGTGCTAAAATTATGTTACTTATGACATTTCCCAAACTGTATCCCTTACACCGTCCTTGGGATTTCTGTGAATGTTGTCACAATGTAGTATTGTTGAAGTAGAAGTAGATACAACAGCTTTATTCCCTCAAGAGATACCTTTTGTTTTCCCTGCACCAGTATTTACTTACTAACTTAATCTGTAAATTAGCCTCCAGTTTGAGGCTAGTTTCTTAGTAAGTTGGAGTGAATTTGGTTTGACTACCATACCAGTGAGAGAGCCGAGAGAAGAGAAATTGCAAAGCAACTTTCCCCCTTATGAGTTTTTTTCTTTTCTTTTTTTTTTTTCTTCCCTTTGTGTGAAAGTGGTCTGATTCTCCTCCCACCTGTTTGGCCCAGGAAAGCTTAATTGTTCTGGCTACCTGATCCCTCTCCTCCACTCGGAAATGCTGTCTTGGCTGTTGTGTCCTCAACTTCTTCAGCACCCAGAATTCCTTTAATCTCTGATGTTTCTTGCCAACAAGCTGTTCTGCATCCTGCTTTAGAGGAGAGGTGACCTCTTTCCACTTGTTAACTTCTTGATCCACTTGATTACTTGGTGGTAACTGGGGATCAAGGGCTCTCTCACAACAGACCTTGCCCCTGGCTCAGGAGGTCTCTGTGGGGGCCTCTTCTGGGAGTGCTGGTATATGCTTGGTGTATTCTTGCGCTCATTCTGGTTGCTTTTGGCCACAGTTGTAGTCTGGTTTGAGTGTGGCTATTTTTGTCTATTTTTATTTGTGTAAAACCGATCTATGCGAACTTAAGACCTTTACACAGCAGATGGCTGGAAATGCTGCCATGTTTAGCAGTTTTGTTATACATTTCAGATTTGAACCTATTTATGAAGTTTTATATGAGAAACGTGATTCAAGGCAAGCAGAAATACGTAGCCTCTAGCCCCTGCAGTGCACTCAGTTTTGCTACTGTGGTGACTGGCTGTCTTGATAGAAGTCAGATCAAGTTCACTGTCACACATGGAAAACATTTTTAAAGTTAAATAATTATTTAATTTGGGAAGCTGGTGTACTTCTCTGAAACAAGGTGATTATTTGAGCTGGAAATAAAAAGATAAAGGAAAAAAATCCTTTACCATTACCTTAGGAACGTGGGCACTTGAAGATCATTGATGTAATCCTATAGTAGAAATCTTTGTAAGATAAATCAACAGAAAGGTAACGCTTTTGTTGCTGGTGATTTTGATAAAACATTATTAGAATGGTCAAAGTCCAAAGTGTTTGAGATGGTTCTGCTGTTCACTGATGGAAGTGAAGTTTGGACTGGTTGTGGCTGCTGATGGCTGTGATCAGGATACCTTTAGCCAGGGTAAATGTTGCTATTGCAGCCTCATTAAAACTCTGCCACCAAAATCGGAACAGAGAGGAAAGGGAGAGGAACAGAAGACAGTGTTGTGTTCAGAATCCAGTCCCCCTGAGGGCTGCAGTACAAGATGCCAGAGCCGCAATGGTGGCTTATGGGACCATCAGGGCTGTTGGGAGGCTGGGAAACACCGACAGGTTTTAGCATCTGATCAGCCTTAACTTTATTGGCGCTTGGCCTCTAGTGGGCATGAGAACTTGGGTTAGTGTGGTCTTACTGAAGTGTGGTAATAAGGGGAGGGGGGAAAAGGGTGGGAGTGGGAGAGGTCATTTCCTGTAAGGCAGAAGGAATGCCTCTGGTTCTTCCTCCTGGAGTGTGGAGTAGCTCTTGGTTTCCAGTCGTTTGACACTGAATTGATTTACCTCAGCTTCTCTGGGGACTGTAGTAGTGCCATCCGGTCGGGGCTTCTGGGTGGCTGTGGCAAGGTGTTGGGGGCTGGAGGGGCCTTGGTGAGGAGAGGCCAGGGCTGCCCCATGCCTGACACAGCTGGTTGTGCAGGGCACAGATGACAGCACCTTTAAATGATGGCCTGTTTAGGAAAGGACAAAATGTTCCACAGACGGTGAGGAGGGAAAAAAGTGAGAAACAGCCCTGCAAGCACCCAGGTCAGAGGAGCTTCCCATCTTTGTATTCACAGAAAAAAAAACACTTTGGTATGATATTTCTGTTTTTCAGAGTGCACAGAAACAGCTTATGAGAGCTTAGATCAAGAAATTAGGAAGCCACAGTACTAGGACGAGCTTTGTGTTGCGTTTTCCCATCTCTTTCCTTCATGGTTAGATGCTGGAGAGATCACCAAAGGAAGTATTTTAGGAATATAAACTTGTTTCCCACTATCTTAGTAGTGTGATATGGATGCAACTGGATCTTTTTGACTTGGATATCTTTGATGTCGAAAAGATGTGACTTTAAATACTTCTAATCTTTGTAAGGGGGTTCACATATGCAGGTTTCTATACATCTTTGGTTTGTTCGATCATGTGCAAAAACCCCAACTTCTCAGTTGAATGTAGAGAGTGAAATACAGACTCCACATTAGTGCTGGCCTTTGTTGAGGTAATGTGTTCCTCATGACCAGCAGGTGTGTAGTCCAGAGTAACTAGTTTGGCTACCTTTAGTTTTTATCATTTTTTATTTTTTTTAAGATCTGTCTGTTGAACTGGAGGTGCAAATGGGAAATACAGCACTTGGCAACGCTTTGTGGCTTTGCAAATCTCTGGAGAAATCTGGATCTATAAATCTATGAATGGGTTGCAATGAGGCATAAATATCATGCTGTCATTTCTGACGGCTATAACTCTGTTCTAGTGGGTTTTTTCTTGTCTATATATAAAGAAGAAGTAGATGTTTTGCTTAGACCAATGCAGACAGATCACCAAACCTTTAAATGTCAATCAGCAGAAGCATCTGTGACACTTAGTTTAGCAGAGTTATTCGAAATTGCACAGTTAAGATGGGTGGGAGTGCATTTTCTTTTTTTTGGTTGGTTTGAGTGGGAGAGAACACTAGACTGGAAATTGGGTGAGGATATGCTAAAACAAATTTTTAAAAAAAATAAAATTATATAATCCAGCAGTTAGGGATCACTTGTCACCTAAAGGCAGTGTCTGGCTGCTTCTGAAGTCTTTGCTTTTCATGTTCTGCCATCCTGTGTCCAGTGTCCAATGCATCAAGACCTCCTCTGTCAAAAAGTGTGTGTACAGCTCCGATCTTGAGTAACTTGTTGAACCGTTTAGAGTGGTTAACTCAGCTGAAACTGGTGGTTAAACTAACCTGCATGGGAATGGAGCAGACTGCTTTAAGCATGAATTTCACTGCAGTAGGAGGGTTGAAATATTTGGGATGACAGTGAAACGTGAACACCTGATTTATTTACTTTTTCTCCCAGCAGCAGTGAAATGTTTTTAGGGTAGAGAATACTGTTTGAATAAATAGTACCACTTTCATGGCTTTTGACACCATTCAAAGGCATTAGGTTATACCTGCCCTGCAGTTGAAGAGGATATATCACAACTACTGCGGGCACATGCATCATGCAGGGGTGTGTAGTGGAGATGCCGGAGTCTGTGCTGAAACAAGGCACACATTCCTATGCAAGCAGACGTAGCTTTTGCTGATTTTTATTTTTTTTTTGACCCAAATTTATATGTCTGCACGAGGTTCTGTTAAAACACTAACTCATGTCAGTACTAATTCAGGTGTGTGTATACTATGCCCTGTTGCATAGTCCAGGGATGCCTTGCTTTAGTAGTGCACTTCTCTTATATTAGGAAGAAACATGATTTCTTTCTGTTTATTTTTCAGGCAACAAGAGCCTCTCTGACTCAACACTGTACCAACCTGGGGGAGTCGCTGGGCAAGGAAAACGACATTGCTTTGATTATTGATGGCCACACACTGAAGTATGCCCTTTCATTTGAAGTCAGGCAGAGCTTTCTGGACTTGGCACTCTCTTGTAAAGCGGTCATTTGTTGCAGGTAAGAAATCCCAGAACTCTCTCTGGTAACAAAATGGGCATGAAGCCTGTGAAACTTTACCTAATAAGTTAACTTTCCTTTCATATTTGCAGTGTTTACAGAAAATATAGAAGTAGAGGATTATCTTAAAGGTCCCTTCAAGCTAGACAATTCTATGGTAAATAGTGTGATACTCGGGAGGAGGCAAGCTGCAGTGGTGAGCCACTTCATAATGTTTATTTCTCTGCTGTGGAGCTATTATGAAGTGAGGCTGTGTTAGGAATAAGGGGGATGGTAGAGAGGTTTTCTTCTTATACCACAGACAGGTCTGTGACAGTGTTCATAAGGCTGACTGACAGGCCAACAAACTTTAAGATTTCAGTTCTTTCTGTCCTATAGGGATGCTTTACAGTGCAGCAGCAGAGCTTGCACACCTTCGAGGTGAGCATTCAATCAGCTGCATGTTCCCTCCTGGTGGTAGAACTCTGCTAGCTCTTGGAAGTTGTTTTCCAGCATACTTACAAGACTACTTGGGTAGCAGCTCCTTTCCTGCTCCTACGGAGAAGGAAACAGTTCCTTCACTAAAATTAAGTGCCTAAAATTAAATAACGCAATTCCCTCTGCCACAGTCAGTCCCAACTGAGTCCAATCTCTTTTATAAAATGATGGAACATCATGAGAAAAGATTATGCCTGATTGCTTGATTATGGTAGACACTGAGGAAAAGTGGTATGGATGTGTTCATTTGTAAGCTACAGGAATTGGGCAGCAAGAAGTTTGTGTGACTTTTCAGTTCAGCTCTAGAGAAGGTCTCTGGATAAAATGAAGCTGTCTTGACTTATCAGTTATGTATGCTATGCAAGAATGTGTGTCGCAGTGCAATTTGCCCTATTTTAAATGTTAGACTACCACGTGCGTATGGATTTAGCCATACACACATGTGGTCCCATGTCATGACTATTTCAGAAAGAAAGAAATAAGAGGCCCAAGAAAATGAAAAACGAAAGCTGGCCTGCTTTACTTTCTGCAGAGCAGAAAGGCTGTGTCGTTTTTAACTCTGAAAGATTATGTAGCTTTGAGGACTGTATGTATGTCTATGCTTGTGTGTTTGTGCTTGTTGCTGGTGTTTGGGGAGAACTGGGACCTAGAAGAGATTGTTGGTTTGGATGGACAGGAAGTTTTACCTGCATCCTAGAGGCAAGACCTGCTTTGTGGGGAATGACTATATGGAGTCCTTTTACTTCTGTTTTGCAGTCTTAATTATCTTTTATAGGAGCACTGTAGTATACAAATATTGCATGGGAAAAGTGATTTCCAGTCCATGCACCTGAAGTAGATGAATCCATTGGCTTTTTTCATCTCTTGACTAGTTTCTTTCCAAGTGTTGGGACTCTTGGACTGCCGTACTGCAGGGTGCGATGCTGCACCTGTGTCTTCAGTGTCTTCATTAATGACCTGACGATCAGATGGAGTATGCCCTCAGGTTTACAGATGGTACAAGACTGAGAGGAGTAGGTGTTACACCAGATGGTTGTGCTGCCATTCTGAGAGACCTTGGCAGGCTGAAGAACTGAAGTTATTAAAGTTATACTACATTAATATATGTAAATAACTGAAGTCCTGTTTTTCAGAAAGATGTGTGATACTGGATGTTTCCCATTATTTCATGACCAAGCCAACACCAGTTTTAATTATTAGTGAATTAGCAAATTGAGGAACAATGCAGGAAAAAATACTGTAAAGTGTAAATCAAAGGGGAAAAGATGATGTAATTTCATAGGCTTAAAAAGAGGAATAAAAATAACTGAGTTTAAAATCCCCAGGGAGAAAGAGGAATGCCTTTAATAGCCTTTAAGGCTTTGCAGAAACCTTCCATTTACTTGCCAGGTGCTTGACACTGAAGAAAGAAAAACATAATTTTTTTTTTTTTCCTGCTCTGGGCTGTTTTAAATAGTACTTTGTGTGTCAAATGAGACAGTGCACTTGAACTTCACAGGAAAAAGTTTTAAAATGTAGTTGGTATAGCAAGAGGAAATTTCAAATTAGAGTTAGTCTTCAAACAAAAATGTTAATTGGGAGGGGAATCTGGGTCTTAAAACTTAGTGGTGTGATGTTTACCCACTGTAGGAGGAGTTGTGTTGCTGTTCTCAACGTAGCATGATTTTGTGGAACTTAATATTTCATAAATATACTACAACATTTTCATCTTCTCTGGGGAGTTTCAGCTGCATTTGCCATTCAAAGATTACTTTTTTAAAAATATACTTAAGATACACTGTATATTCATTTGCTGGGCTTTAGGCATAAACTGTAGTTGAACTTGATTCCCAGGGGTAATCTCTTAAAATGAAAGTGTGCTAACCCTGGCCCCACTTTGCATTAAGAGGGAGAGATGGTATCTTCTGATGGAGTTAAGCCTTCCACAGTTACAGTGTCTCTAACAGACCACTGGCACAGTGGAGGAAAATACAACCCTCAGGAGACTTCGAAGCTTGCAAAATCAAACCAAACAATTCTTTAAGAAAAAGCCTTGTTTGTTAAAAGTCTTTCCAGAGATGACAGATGTTATTATCTTCCCTCACGTTGACTGGGATGTCAGTATGTTAAGAGCAAGCAAAACTTGCTTTTCAGTGGTGGTAAATGTTGTTTGGAAGGCAGTTGAACTCATGGCTTCATTTATGAGATCTGAGCTGTTGATTGCCTGTCTCTGGTTTTCAAATGTTCCTTTAAAGGACCTGTTTTTATTGATGTTTTGTGACAGCAGCAAAATGTTAAGGCTTAGGTAGAAGTGAGGGGCTTTTTAATAACAAAATGGATTTTTATCATTAATCTAGTGTTTGTACCTCTTAGCTATTCTGTACAGCAGGTTGCTGTGTTTGGCTTCGAATATAAAAGTAGCAGAGAAGTATTTAACTTGCATGTTATGGTAGCGTATTTAGTTCTCTACTGAAGAATACTGCCTTGAATTCAAATATGTGGTGTTTTAGAAATACTTTTCTATGACTTTGTATGTTTTGGGAATGATTTTTTTTGGTGTTGTTCAACAGACCTTTTCTGTAGGTGACAGTGACCCTGCCTTTGTATGGGTTTAATGCCATATTAACAAGACGCGTATCAGGAAGAAGCAACTCATTGGCATTTTATAGATTAAATCATTCCAAGCAGTTTATAAGTACTTCAGTATTAGCAAATATTTGTTGGGACAGCAGAAGTAGTCCTTCCTTTAATTTCTCTCATAGATGTAAGCACAATGAGGGAGGCATCTCCAGAGACATGAGTGGCATGATGCTGGGACCACATCCCTTGCTGGGTGGCCTCAGGGTGGTGTTTTTGCTCTCTTGCTGATATTATTGGCTATTTCTGCAATATTGCTTGAGGTGATGGTGCTGGGATGTCGTTCGAGTGGAGTATTACTATTTCCACACATGTATCTGCATAACAAGAATGTTAAACTGTTAAACTGAGCTTAAAGAGCTTTTGTACTTGGATCCTGCAGCCCTTTTCAACTCAGAGAACAGTGAGTTGACACCCTTACAGGAGAGGGTTTGGGGCTTTCCAGCAAAAGAAACACCACCACCCCTCTCTGACTTTTCAGAGCTACTGTTTGGAACTTCTGTGTTCCTAAATGGAGAAGATCAGCTGACATGCAGTGTTTGGATGGTAATCACTCACCTCAAACATCCACTATGTGTAATTTGGAGCAGAGGCTGATTTCATTTAGCGCTTTCACAGCAAGTTGTGAAAAGTTGCTTGTACAGGGAAATTCTGTTGTTCTACCCTGTCTCTCTAAAAAGACACTGATACTTCACTGGATCTGATGACGTGTGTTCTGCTTAAAGATAATGAAGTTACTTTGACCAGCCTCTTCTTTTCATCCACTTACTGTATAAGACCATTTCTATTAGAACACCTCCCCTCCATCGTGATGTGTGGTTTTTTCAATGCAGTATTCATCTGCTTCTGCTGTTCATGTTGTGCTGGTGAACTTTGGTATAGCCATGGGGAATTCAATGCAGTTATGATGACTTCATCAGCCTGTTCTATTAGGAAAATATATCAAAATGTCTGCTTTGAGCAATTTATTTTTTCTGAGATTTTATCTTGTTGCTAGGTTTTTGGCTTGATAAAGTTCAGGCAATAGGAACACCAAGAAAAATGTCTCAGTATCTGTACAATCTCACCACTTTTCTGCCTTGCTTTTATCAGATGTCTTGTTCTGCAGAGATCTATCAAGTGGTGCAGCATGAACAGAAATTGAGGAAATCCAGCAACAGCGATTTCTATGGACTGTCTGCTCTTTGCAGTGAGGCACTTGCCTTTCAGGCCTGCCACATCAGCATGGTTTTGGTAGCTTTTAGGTATTAAGGGTGTGCCGTTTGCAGTTGTTGCTCAGTATCTGAGTGACTGTGGGACTTCTGGCCATCCTCACCAACTAACTTCGTTAGGTGATAGTGACAAAAACTGTTGCTTTCAGTGCCTTGAGCAATCATGGAGCTGTAGTGAGTAATGGTTAGAAATTGAGGAAAGAAGTAAACATGGTTAGAAAATGCATGTTTTTTAAACAACCTCCCAAGAACAACAGAACCCCCTGACTGTTTCCCCACTTGTGTTGCTATTTCAAACAGTATGCGGAATGGGTGAGGTGAGGACAGGAGCCCACAAACATCACTCTGAGAACAGATACTAAATGTTCTCAAATGAACATACCCTTTGACTAGAGTGTGTCTGTTTGGGTGTTGAAAAGGAAGGGATTTAATGACTTGAAAGCAGAAAGTGGGAGAAGGGAAGGCAGAAAGCAGCCTGTGAAGAGTACCTGTTGCTAATTGTTAGTGTCACTTTGTCAGCTAGGTAATGAGAAGAGATATGAGGAGACAAGAGGAAAGTTGTATCAGCACTCTGACTGGTAGGGCCATAGCTTGGATGTTTCTGGTCTTCCATCATCGTTTGGAGGAGACATTAGTAATGTAGCTCACAAAATGAACATCTGGAATACCTCTTAAATATTTATCGCCCTAAGTCTCATATTGTTGCTGGTGTTAGTATTTGACAAAGTGATTATTCTGTGCTGTAGATCAGAATGTATTTATTAAATCAAAAAGTGTCTTGTTAGCTTTCATTCGAGAAGATCCCCTTTTTTGAGATAGAAAATTGCAGCATAATTCTGATTAAGAGCATGCAAACCAATTCAGACATTAGTCCCAAAGAAAATTATGGATGTGTTATATCTTCCTGTATGTACATCCTATGTTTTCTCTTATCTGTCACCTACCAAATCATCAATGCTCATTCTCTTGTTCTATTTCTGACAACTCATGACAGAAGTAATCATCTCATGACTTTGAAGACCATGAGGGAAGAACTGTTCTGGCAGCTTTAATGTTTGTAGATAATTGAAGTGGGAGGGAGGTTTGGGGCTGCAGCATGATGTGGTGCTCTCTGCACTCTTGAATAAAGAATACTCGCAGATAATTAGAAATGATTGCCTAAATTGTCCAGTGTGGATGTAGGTATGTGTAAAGCAATCTTGGGACTTTGTCTTATGATCACTCTTCCTAAAAGCTTACCAGCTGCTTTGCAAGAGCTAAGTAAACTTGCAAAATGCTGCCAAGTCTGTGTTGGAAAGCCAATATAGGCAAACTTTGAGAAGGCTGGTCTTAAAATTTTCGGTAATTATCTTGCCCTTTCAGTGACAGTGTGAGTTTCTGCTGAACGTTCTGGCTTCTGCTTGTTCTTGTTAATCAGCGTCCTGAGCTATGATAGTTCCTGAGCTTTACTCTCACTAGTTTAAATAATTCAAACACATAGCTAGTGTTTAAAGGGGAAAAAAAAATTACTGTTAATTCCAGTCACTTGTCCAGTCAACTGAGAACCCAAGAACCAAAGACTTGACTCTAGTTCTAAGTGTGTTAATGTTCCTCCAAAATGTTGCTGTATCAATTAGATGCATAAACTAAGGTAAACATTCCAGACTCAGAGTAGTCCTCTTATAAGGAAATACCTGCTTATCAGGTCAGAAACATCTGTGAATCACTTATTTGCTTTCCTAGGATTATTTTTGTTTGCACTAAAAAATACTCTTTTGACTGGTATCGTTTGGTTTTTAAATGACACAGGTGAAGCATGTGTCACTCTTTCCCTCTTTCAGTTACCTGACAGCCTGAACTTAAATGATTCCTGCTATATGGCCGAACAACTGTTTTGCTTAATATCGTCCCATTATTGTGACCATGACTATACTTAAAATTATTTTTCTTGTTGTGTATTGGAGATGAGGAAATAATTCAGGCACAGTAATCTCTAAGTTGAACCACTACTCCAGTTTCCATTGTTACTCACAATTTGGCAAAATGTTTCTTTCTTTGAAGTTAACAAAAAATAGTTAATTGAATAAATCTATATTGTGTTTTTGGAATTTGAATGCTTCGGTTCAGATCAGGTACCTGTTTTAGTGTTGGGTTTGTTTTTATACTGGATGTCCAACTGAGTGACTTCTCATGCCCGTAACTCTGATTATGAATGAAAAATTTGTTTCTGAAGTACTTTACTGCATTCACCTGAACTTCCTATTTCTGTAACCATTCTTAACTAGGAAATTAACTTATAAGCATATATTTGGAAAAAGTTGGAGGAAAGGCATGAATACAGCTAAAAGCAACTGACTCTTTTTATTTTTCTTTAGAAACAATTGTAGTAAAAATACTGTATGTCCGGATAAAAACTAACCAGTTTCTCCTCCAAGTACTGTTTACCCAAATTAATTTAAAATTAATTTATTAGCTTTGTGCATTGTGAGCCTCGTACTTAGGTGACCAGAATCTTAGTAATTCACTTGGTCTATTTCATAAAATGCAGGTGAAATTTCTGTCTTGAACTATGGTGCGATAAGTCTCACACACAGTTCCAAATGCTATTGGTATCAGTTTCTTCACTGCACTGCAGTACCTTCTCCAAATTGCTACCAGTCTTTTCAGTTTCTGAGCAGGAGCAGTCAGCAATGCTATGTTTAGCACTACACTTCCCAAACTGGAAAGTAAACATTCCATAGATACTGCACATGAGAAAACACTACGCTGCTGGAACGTATGCTATTTTAGAAGAAAGATAAAACTGTGGTTTGGAATTCCTTCTGTTCCATGAGAAATTCATAGTACTGGTATATTTTTCTTTCCACAAGTGTTAGTGTGTTAACCCCTATATTCTGGCCAAGTTCCAACTTGAAAATCACTTCTCCCTGAAATTCCCCCTGCTTTCTCTGTTCAATATGATACTCTTTGCTTCTATTCAAAGCTGTTGTGAGGGTGTCAGTGTGAACGCTACAGGTTGCCAGGTTATGAAACCTAGCTTTAACTATTGGTGAGCCTTGGTTTTAGTCTTCCGGCTTGCAAAAATAGTTATCTCAACTGTCTTTAAACAAAATTTGTAGGGTTTGGGGTTTTCTGGGGGGGAGATGGGAGTGAGTTTGTCTGGTGGTTATGGGTTGTTTTTTTTGGTGTTTTCCTTACAGTTGGGCGATGGTGCGTGTTGACCCTGGACTTACCCAAATCCTTCCAATTTACCAGTGCAGTTATAAATTAACTTTGTAACTTGGCTGTCAGCAAAATGTTTGAGCTCTTTCAAGCTGTCTTATGTCGCATATGTAATATGTGGTCTCTGACAGGGTGCACAAAAGCATTCATAGGTATATATGCTTCTGTATGTGGTAAGAACAGCTTGTTAATATGGTGAAGCACATATGCTAACTGCAGCTGACTGTCCTGTCCCAGCTAAAGCTTCCACCCAAACCAAAGTTTGTATCAGACACTCTGGTTCTCCTGTTTAGGTGTTCTGGCACAATTAGACTCTTAGCATAGTCCTCTTGTTTCTTACTGCGTGTTGCACCAAATACAGCTTTCCTGAGTTCCTGGAACAGTATGTTGCTTGCCAGGGAGTGACTGAATGGTTTGTCTTAAGGAATTCCCTGCTGGTCCCTCAGGCTGGATGGAGGCCAGGGGTCTGGTGCCTTTCTGCAGTCTTGCAACTGGTTTGTAAAGGCTTCTGACTGCATAGAAATGATCTTTCATTCCTCACTAAGGTGCAACTACAAGGAAATATTTTTCCTTTTCTGTGTCTTTCCAGTGGTTTGGAGAATGCCAGGAGGGAATAGGTAACTCTACTCATCTTGATCATTGCTTACTATTCTGAATTTCCTTGTCTGAATATTGAGTAGTTATAAAAGATCTCAGAACTTTTCATAAGAGGAGAGAATTTGAGGATACTCATTGCTTTTATTGAAATACTTATTTTTGTCTTCCAAATTAAATATTTGAGTTTCACCAGTACCCAGATGCATGAATGTGAAGAAGACAAGGGCTTGTAAAGAATATGTGGTGCTGCACTGCATTCGGAAACAAGACACTCAAAACCACTGTGATACTGCTCTTTTCATAAAGTCTAGCAAAGTCTTGTGCTGTATTCCCAGGACCAGCTTAAATATTGTATTTTCCATTGTTAAAAGTACTGAATATAAAAAAACTACAGAGGCAGGAAAGGTCTGTTCTGTAAGTTTCTTTATACTGCAGGGAATTAACTGGATGAGAACCCTGGGCTTTTGAGCACTGTACTAATATGTTGGGACACTGAACTCGTAAAAATGTCTCTGGTTGAAGTTTCCAAAAGTGCTTAGTGTTGGTGGAAGCTGACTGGAGTCAGCTCAAACCCTCAAAGTAAAGAAGTTCCTCCTCATGTTCAGGTTGAAGTTCTGTGTTGAAGTTTGTGCCCGTTACCTCTTGTCCTGTCACAGGGCACCACTGAAAAAAGACTGGCCTCTTCCTCTTGACACCCACCCTTTAAGTTTTTATAGGTGTTGATCACATCCCCCCTCAGTCTAGTCTGGGTCTAGACAGAAGACCCAATTCCCTCAGCGTCACCTTGTAAGAGAGATGTTCTAGTCTCCTAATCATCTTTGCAGCTTCTGCTGTACCCTCTCCGTCAGTTCCCTGTCCTTCTTGAACTGGGCACAGTACTCCAGATGGGGCCTCACCAGGAATGAATCTGACCTTGCACTGAGTCAAATGGCGAAGCTTAAACTTCTTGCTCCGCTGTTCATACCTCTGAAGTCACGGTAATTAAAAACAAAACTTGAGAGAAGTGTAGTAAATCTGACTTAATTCAACAAAGTAGAATAGGAAGCAAACTCTTTGGGTTTGTTCACATGAGCAGAAAGGTGAAGAGGCACTGGCTCCAGTGCGTCATACATTTTTGGGGGAATGCTTATGTTCCTGAAATGTGGCAAGATCTATAGACTTGCCTTTGCTTTACAGAACCATAGAATCTTCATGGTTGGAAGAGACCTT
>KZ505706.1:208954-221480 GCA_002844005.1 Limosa lapponica baueri | reverse complement strand
CCCATTAATCACAACTCTCTGGGCACGGCCATCCAGCCAGTTTTTTACCCAGTGAAGAGTATGCTTGTCTATGCCATGATTTGCCAGCTTGTCCAGGAGAATGCTGTGGAGGACGGTGTCAAAGGCCTTACCAAAGTCCAGGTAGTCAAAGGGTATGAGTAAATCCCACCTATTTTTCAGGGAAATAAAGGCTGCCCAGTTGGAAGTGATTTAGCAATATAGCCTTCCCCAGTTGATGCTGTGATAGCTTTTGGAAGATTTAGACTTCCCTTTGCACAGTTGCCCAAAGACAGCAGAAATAGTTCTTTGCAGGATCTCTTATGTATTGCAGTCTGTTATTTGCTAACATTTCTCTGTAAGTGATGCTTGCTTGCTTATGCAGAGCAATACTCAACTCTTGCTTCCAAAAAGAAAAAAAGCTTTGTCTCTGTGCCACTAATTCTCCTTCATACTTCTAAGAAAAGGCAAGCTAATAAATGTGTGAGGAATACCTGCACTTGCAAAGATATACTCTAAAAATTGAGGGAAAACTAATCTTCTGCTGTAGTCAAACTACCATGCAGCTTAAGAGAAGCTGGTGTTCTGAACAACACCAGATTTAAAATGGAGAAAACCTGGATTCTCCATTCACCCTTAGGCTTTTCTTGTGTGTTCTCTGAAAAATCAGGTTTAAATACCTCCACCCTATTCTGGGAAGGCTGCTTTGGTATCTCCTTTTGGCATCTGCATTGCCTTAAGTTTTCTTCTACTCTTTTAAACTTGCTTCTCCTATAGTGTCCAGAATAGATGATGCAGTGATAAGCATTGAAAACTATAATCTTTTTTTAATCTTACTCTTTCACATCCCCCTTCTCTTACTGCTTTCCATGTCACAGCACATACTTAGTCTTTACATTGCTTCATCTCACAGGTCTTGTCTCAAGTGTCTCACTCTATAAAATATGCTGGTTTTGTGTATTTCTAGTATTGGTTTATTTATGCCCTGCATATACGTTTTGTGTACGACACAGAATCTTAAGTTCCTACAGGGACCTCTTTGATCAGAGCTTCTAAACCTGAGTAGGATGTTACCTGTGGTTACTTGCCTACATTTGATCTTGAAAGAGCTATTATTTTTGGGCCCTAGTAAGGAAGAACCAAAAAATTTTAAGCAAAAACTTGTGACGAGTGTATTAGGATCTCAAAAGGAAGACAAGCTGCTAACTGGATGCAGGTGGGATGAAGATATCTGTTTGAGAAATCAAATACTTACCTTTCCGCAAAACAGCATCTTGTTCTTCAGAAGCATGTGCTGAGTGGTCAGAGGTTGCTGGCTGAAGAACTGATCATCCTGAGTGGAGAGGCAGGATTTGGCAGCCTCTATGGAGGCTGGAAGGTCAGATGACCTTCTTTGCAGTTGAAGAAAGTCTGTTCTGGTATGTAAAACTAGTTGCTGTAGCTCACTTCTCTGTGGTCTTTTGCTTAGCTTTAGTCTTTCATCTGGTGAAGTGTTAAGCTCAGAACTGTCTGTACTTGGACGGTGGATGGTCATTCAGTGTCTAAGTCAGTGCCAAGTTTCTATGAAACTTTCTACCTCTACATTCCTCATCCTGCAAGTGAGTTATTTTTATATGTCTTGGTACTGGGTTGTACAAACAGGTCATCCAGATACAGTCTTAGTTGTGTGATGGGTCTCTTGGAACTGTGGGTCAGTGATTTTGTCCAGGAGATGGAATGACTGAGCAGTGCCTTAGTGATAGGAGTATGTCCAAAGCTGAACTGTGATAACATTGAGATTGCTGCCCAAGGATCAGATGAGTGCGTGTCTTGGCTCTGTTGAGAGATATTTGTGGGACCTTTGCGTGTTCTTCTCCTCCTTCCCATCCCCCAGGTGAAAGCAGCAACCTGGTGAAAGCAGCAATCAGTTCATAAAATCAGAGTTGGTGTAGATGTGTTTGGAGGCAAGAGTTGGCTCTAATTTTTTATAAATAGAAAGCAGCTGTACTATTGGATTTTCTGCTATTCAGATCAGGTCTTTATAGACTGTTGAATACTTGTTGATATAGCAGGAGCCAGAATGTGGCTAAGTTAAAGTTGAGGGTAACCTCCAGAGCAACAAGCAGCTGCTTGATTATTTTGATTCTCTGCAAGGTGATGGTTGTAGCCGCATTACTGTTGGTTAAGAAGTTCCAATTGCATCTCAGAAGGAGAAAATCGGATAACACTTGTAAGCAGTTCACTGCAAGGTATCTCACACCATTGCTTCTAACCCCCAGTGCTCGTGACTGTTCCTGCTCTGGTGCTGGGAGGCTAACTGTGCTTTGTTTTTTCAAAACAACTAGTTTTAGGAATCTGAGGAAGAAATGCGTGCAAGCTTTCTCCCTTATTATTTCTCATATCTGTTTCTTTTGATAACCAACTTGTGTGGGCTGGAAATCCAAGCTGTTCAGGGATATTTTGTTAGGGTAGGCTTTTAAAGGCAACATGGAACTAAATTTTATCCTGCCCAAGTGTAAGAATCTAATGAATGTTTTTACTTTAATTGCTGAGCTCAGGAGTTCTTAGCACATTCATGGGATTTGTTGGTTTTGTCTGGCTAGTTGAATAGGTGAAGTAAATAGTGATGGTTTAAGAAAAAGTGGCTATGTAGCCCACTTCATGCTTGTTTGCAAGCTGTTCTGGGAGACTGTCCTGCTGTACCTGATCAGCTAGAACCCTACTCCACTGTTTTGGCTGTATGTACTTCTGTAATTCCTGTCCTTGGCTGGGGGAAGAACTGGCCTTAAATGCTGTGTATGCTCCTTGGGTGTCAGTGCCTACTGTCACTTACTAGGTCTTTACCAGGGCTTTTAAAGTGCTTAACGTCGTGTCCTGATGGGATTGGAGAGTGTAAGCTACTTCGTCAGAGCTGACAAACTAAATTAAAGGGTGGGTGGTGGAGGGCATATTTGTAAACAATAGCCAGTGGTTGGGGGCCCCTTAAGCATAACAGAATAATTGTAGCCCTCCCCAAAGCAAGCATTGCACCTGACTTCAATTTAAAGTAGAAAAGTGAAGAGCTGCTTGAACAATTATTCAGTTTTTATAAACCTGTTCTGAATAATTGGTACTGGTATCTTTGAATTATTTGTCTTGCTCATCCAAAAGACTGATATTTTATATGATGTGGACAAAATGTGTTCAGTACCTAATCTGTCATGTGGTTAGTGGGGTCCCTGCCCATCTCTACTGTCCCAAATGGAGACCTGAAGATCAAAGGAAACCTGGCACTTGACCATTCTCTCCTCAACCACCTTTGAATTGTAAGTTTAAAACAGAAGTATGTCTACTTCAAATTGCAAGTAGTAAGTGAATTCATATTAAACTGGAAAGTAACCACATGCAGAAGAAATTGAGTCTGATTTACATGACAAAAGGGAATGTGGAGTAAAATTTAACTTTTCCCACAACACAACTTCTTACTATACTAGATTGCAAAGTTTGGGAAAAGAGTTGTGACTAAAGAATGCAGTCCTAGTTTTAATTTTTCTGGTTTTAGTTTCTTCTTTTGTCTCCTTTTTATGGTATTCTAGAAAATAGCAGTTGGTAGGAGTAGGGAGAGGATCATATAGAAAGTCAAAGTCCAGAAGACAGATGGCAACAGCTTTACAGCTTTTGTGGCTTGTTACATGAATAAGCGTTTAGAGACCTTTTAAAAGCATGTATCCTGGACCAAATGCCATATTCTTGGTCCTGAGTCCTCAATATTAATGTTTTGATACAATTGGGATCTATTACAGTATATAAAAAAGCTCCACTGATCTGGAGCTCTGTTTTACTGTGTATTTGTGCCTGTTATCAAAGGCTGGCTCCGGATATGCGGCTCATGGCTGTGCTGAAAGGGGGGCTCTTGGGGTGAAGCCAGTGCTTGGTCTCTGCAGTCCCCTGCTTAAAGGAAGAGTTGTGTGAAGTACCCCAAGTGCTGCAAGGCTTGTTGCTCTTTCAGTGGTTGGCAGCTTGGAAGAGGTCTATTTAAATGTAAAGCACAGCAACATTTTCTGTAACTTGACATGCAAGGGTCAGATGAAGTTGATGTGTGAAGGCAGGGAAGAGGCTGAGCATTTCTTCTCGGTCCTAGGTGTCCCATGGTGTGGTGGAGGCAGGTCTGTCATTTCAGCAAGTGCTCTACAGCAGTGCGGGTTTTCCTGGGTGCTCCTCATGTGGAGGGAGTTCCAGAGAGCCTGGAGAGCTTTGCTGAAAAAATACAAGTTGGTGGGGTCACAGCAGGGAGCTTTGAGAGTGGAGAATGCAAGGGGGAAAAGAGATTCCTTCCGCCTACCTGGGAGACTTGTTTTGCTCAGGTTTTATACTGTTTCATATGGATTTGGCTAATGTACAACATCTTATTTCTCTCTGCCTCTCATCAAATTTGTCTGTGGCTTTAAGAAACAAGAACATTTTTATTGTGGGATTCTGTCATGGGTTCTCCAAATTTACACTGATGTTTTAAGCCATGCAGCCGTTTTATAGAAACACTTTGTCACCCCATTTTTTGTTGATTGCTAATTACTTTGGTTGCATTTGTAACTATTAAACTGTTTCAGTGTGTATGCCAAAATTTCTCAGGGTGGATGAGTGCGATGGAATCATACAGACATCACGGGCTATCCTGTAGAAAAGCTGATACAGGACAGTGCTTTCTTATAGCACTGAATTTTAAAGATATAAAAAACCCTGCATCTTTGACAATTTTAATCTCCTTTTCTTGTCTGACTCTCCTCTGGTACAACCGTTGTTTGCATTCCCCTTTTCCCTATACACTCTTCCACCTTCACATTGTTTCTTCAGTTCATTTTTGGATGCTAGTCTTGCATACCAACCTGACAGGCTGATCTGTTATGTTGTTGCCAATTTGCTGTGTCTAGGGGAAAATTGATTTTATTTTTTCTTTACCAGGTATGTACTGCAGAAATCAATATTTTACGAGATGGTAGAGAGCAGGAATAGTGGCAGCAGCAGCAATTTAGCTGAAGGTGCAGCCAAGCCCAGTGTGCATGCTCAGTATTCACAGTCCAAGCCCAGAATTGGGAGGATTGGAAAGTATTTTGGGTTTGGCCTGAGAACAAGAAAAGGATTAAAACACCAGTAAACTTATTCTAAATTTTCTTTTTGAGAAAAAGAAGGAACTGAGTGCAGAATGGTGTTTTATGTAGTGATGACTGAAGATCATAAAAAGACTTTCTTCTATTGTCAGTCCTAATTGGCGGCTGGCACTGATTAGCAAGAGGAAAGAAGTCTAGGAAAGGAAAGACAAATGGGGAATTTTATTGAATGGAAAGCTGCTGAACAAAAGAGGACTTCTGTTCCTGTACATTCCTGGTGGTTTTAAAGAAATGAGCTTTCTGACCTTCAGTCTCTTAGAAATACAGCTTGGATAGCATTGTACAGAGATCAGTTTTTCAGTCGTTTAACTAAATGTTAAGCTCTTACATGCCTTGATCCATTTTGATGTCCAAGTGTGAACCCAGGGTTTGCCTCCAAGCTATTGATAATTCTTCCTCACCTGCTTAAAAAATAAGAGGGGGGTGGGAAGAGGTGTGAGGGCAAAGTAACTCTTTCAAAGATGATCTGTAGTATAGTTTGTTTGGAATTCCTACACTGTGAGCCTTTCTTTTACCATTCATGCAGTGGTGCTAGTGACATAAATATGAATATTCTGCCTTGGACTCTTTAGCAATGAAATCGGAAATCTGGGACCGTGTATACTGGCATTATGAGAAGATCCTGTTGGAATGTCAAATGTTAAGTGCTAGCAACATGAAGGCTGTATTTCTGAGTGTAGTGTCTTATGTAGGCTTGTGAATCATATGTATTTGGCTCTTAAGTCGATGCAAGTTGGCATGTCTTTTCTAATGTAATGCAAACTTGAAAAGGTAGAGTCTGCAGGTAGTTTAGTCACACCTTTAAAAAAAAAAAATTGATCTCAACAATGATGTAAAAGTCAAACTGTACTGCTGAAGCTGGCAGGCTGCAGGAGCACAGACACTGAGGCAGAAATGCCTGCTCCGGAAGGAGACAGGCTGTGAAACTATTTCAGGTTTTTGCCTTTTACATTCTGAAAAGTTTTTGAGGAGCCGTAGAAGTAACTACATGGCTTTGCATTTGTGGTGCTTGTTTTGGAAGTCTGAATACCTGATTTGCGCTCCCAATTTTCTATGGAGAGTTGAGACACCTGACCTTCCCGTGGTTCAGCTCTGTAAGATCAGGGTTATGTATGTGCTGCTGCCTGTTCCTGCAGGCTTTGCACTGTGAGAACTGCATTAACATCTTTTTTATTGTAGGATGGCTTCGGACAATGGAGTGGTTCTGCAGATGTGTGGCTGGGAATTTAAATTTCATAATATTAATGAAAGGACAACTGTAAATGAAGAGTAACTTTACTTTTAAATGTAAAGGATTAGGGATTAGCTACCAAATTTACTAAATTAACAAGTAGGTTTTGAAAAGCTGGTGATAGTAACACATAGGAAAACGGAATGCAGCACCAGTATCTTAAAGTACAAAAACAAACTGATATTTGGCGGTGGAATTAATTAAATATCTAATTGGCTTTGGTGCTGAAAGTAGTTTAGCTGCAGCTGCCACCGCCTTCTTTAACAGGATAAACTGCATAGTGTGAAGTCTGGGCTTCTGTAGCCAGGCTGTGTGTATCTGCTGGCCAGAGTGCCTGCTGCGAAGAAATTGGCTCTGGATATGTGTGTTAACAGTAAGAGTCTTCAATGTTAATTCTGCATCCATTCATACAAAAAATATTAACACCAACCCTGTATGGTACATATCTAATAGCATTTTAAAAAATAGAGCTGTGACCCATAGACTGCTGGTATATGTCAATCAGAAAAGCATACTCTTTCCTTCTAAAAAATCAAGTTACAGTATTTTGCAGATAAATGAATACTTTATGCAGTGAATACTTTAGCAAGCCATTTGGAAGAAATTCCACATAAAACTTGGAAAAAAAACTTCATTGGCCTAAATATTGCATGGACTGGAAACTTGCTGAAGGACCTTAAGCAAAAATAGTAGATGTGGCAGTAATTTGAGCTGCAGGGCAGGGAACAGTGCTTGTAGGATAAGTATCAGGCTTCATTAGATTGAATGTCTTTAATAGTAATTTAGAGGAGGAGGCTAAACAGCTCATCAGTTAAATTCACAACTTAATACTAAATGTGGGTTTTTTTGCAAGCTCAGAGGGAAAGAAAACATGGAGTACAAAGTATGGACTGGTTAGATCTTAGGAGATAGTATAAAAACAAGCTGAGAAAGATGTGTATATTTTAGTGAAGAGAGAGAACTGACATATTTTTATATGGGAGAAGTTTGTTCAGCATGTTTTACCTGGCTGTATGTATGCCTCTGCTGTACTAATTCAGGGACGTGCTTTGGCAACCATAATTAGCGTTGAATTCTTATTCAGGCCAAAGACTATGGGTAGAATTAAAATCGGGTCATAAATACTGCAAGAAATCAGAGGCTATTGTTCGTAAGACTGTTTCTCTAAACAGCAGTCTGATTCTGCAAAGATGCTGAGGGGTGGTATCCCTTAGGACTTATAACAAATGAGGACATTTAATACTTTATAAATCAAACTCATTTTTAAAAGTTTCTCTTACAAAGAGGTAGTTATCACAATTTATGCCCTGAGCTAAGCTGCAGATCAGCCTATTGTTACTTCGTGTTTATGCAAACTGCTCTCTTTGAAAATATTTAATAGTAAGTTGTCAATGAAACGAGTTTTCTCCTATTCTGTCTGTAGGGCACTCAGTGGAGGAGGGAGGGAGAGGCCAATTGTTTTCCCCCCCCTCCCCAAATCCATGTGTGTGTGGGTGTGTATGGTGCCCGTGGGGTATTTCAGAGAAGCAAGTGAATGATCTCCAGTGTATTTTTACATTACAACACATTTTAGCTGTGTAGGCAAAAAGTAGGTGACATCAGCGTCCTTTTCTGTGCTATGCTGTGTAGAGTCAAGAGCACTGATATACTTTTAATAGATCTCCTATTCAGAACTTCATTAGCTTTCAGGGAATGGAGCAATTCTGGACCTAGTAGTGCTATACTCTTCAGTCTTGCCAAAAACATTTTACTAGATGCTGTTGTAACTGATGCTTGATATTATTGCAACTTAGGGAACGTATTGTTTTATAAATGCCATTAATAAAACATGTAATACTGAGTAAATCCAATGTTAGCAATTTTTAAATTGGTCATGATCATTATAAGCAAAGCTTATAGAGAAAATATTTGACTGTTTTCTTCAAAATATCCACTGATATATTCTGCTTGATTTAATGTAGATAATCAAGACAAACACAAAACAAAATACTTAACATTTGTCATTACTCTTTTGAAAAATGACTTTATATAATTTTTTTCAAAGCCTTCCACTCCATATCAAATAATTCAGCTATTTTGAGGATTTATTCCTATTAAACCTTTCAAGTTCCTGGTTTGAGTTAAGTCCTAATATCATCAGTTTGTCTTACGATTGGTTCAGAACATCTTCAGAGTATTTCTTAATGTCTTGCATTTGAAAAACTGTCCAATAACTTTCATAAGCACTGTGATACTCTGAGTTTTGCCGGTACTGAAGAAGGGAAAAATCCTCCAGCTAAGGAAGGATGAAACCTGGGTGGGCTCCAGCAGGAAACTTTGCATCAGGCAGTTCATAAATTCCTGCCAAGAAGCTAGTCCTTGAAAAGAGACAGCCAGTGCATGCAATAGGTTTTGTGCTGTTTGCAGTTGTTACAGGATGACTCTGAATGTCACTGTGAAGTCTAGTTACTGGATGTTTAATTACTAAAATTTTCTGTGCATACTGCTATGGAGCAATTGCTGCACTGAAAGAAAAAATGTGGTGGATGCAGTGGCCACAGAGATGCTTATGGGAAGTATAGGGCGAAAAGGGAATAAGCTCAGGAAAAGTGATTTTTGGGGAACTTGAGAGAGTAGTGATGAACAGCTGAAGGAAAGGGTAGGCCACTTGGTTTGTAGGCAAGATGAAACAGGTAAGCCAGGAAAGATACTGAAAATGAAACGAAACTTAATTGACATCAGAGGTTGATCATGAGTAGTGGTCTCTTGGAAGCAGTATTTTATATTGCGGTGTAGGAAGGCAGGGTTTGTAGAAGTAAAAAGGATTGCAGTAGCTGATGGAAGAAGATGAGGGTTGGAATAGGGCTTCCTGTTTGGTTTTCAGACCTGTAGGTGTTCGGTGTGGGTTAGGTGTAGCTCCTACTTGGGAATCCAGAGTAGTTTTGAGCTGAAGAATCACATGCTACTGTTTAGTAACCTCTTCGTGATGAACAGACAAACATTTCTTGAATAAGGTTCCCCAGTTCTGTATGTAGCTTGTATGTTGTTACAGTGGGCAGGGGTTTAAAAAAAAAAAAGGACTGGAAGAATCTCATACAGTGGCACAGAGTATTTCTGATGCCTGGGATCTATAGGGGAGGTCCGTTTTCTACAGTCTGGGGCCTGTTAGAGGTGTACTTGGAAGCAATGGGGGAACACGAAGTGTGAGTTGTACAGTAGACATAGCTTTTCTCTGACAAGGCATATGTAGAACAGACAGCACCATTTTCTTGACTTGTAGAACAAGATCTTTGACCCAATAAAAATGTTCCTGTTAAGTTGGAAGGAAAAAAACAAATGGATGAGGTTTAAATGTGGAGGGCAACAGAGCACTGGAACAGGCTGCCCAGGGAGGTCGTGGAGTCCCCTTCTCTGGAGATTTTCAAGACCCGCCTGGATGCAGTCCGGAGTAATGTGCTCTAGGCAATCCTGCTTTAGCAGGGGAGTTGGACTAGATGATCTCTAGGGGTCCCTTCCAACTCTGACGATTCTGTGATTTATTGTCAAAATATTATCCATTCTCTGCATGCAACAATATCAAGGTGATGAGTAGTTACTGAATCAGGTAAGTGAGTTGAGAGGTCTCTTGGAGAAAACTTAGTTTGAAACAGTGGATCTACCACTATTTCCAGCGCTTTCATATGCTTACTGTTCCTAGGAAGATGAAATCTGATCCAACTACACCAACAAGACAGTCACTCTCCTGTGAGCATTGGCCTGCCTACATAAAAGACCCAGTCACCTTATGCAATAGTAAAGAGAACTTGTCTCATTATATAAGGACTGTAACTGGGTGAACTTTGATACGTTAAAATTACTGAGCTCCTCAAGTATCTCACTGTAAGAAGAGTTCTCTGCTGCTGTGACTCTTGCATTTTCCTTGTATTGTTAACTTCTTTTAGCTCAAGGGTAGATACCTTTGGAAGGTTTGGTGTAGAGTAAATAGTTTGTCTGCAGTAAATGAGTTATCGGTTTTGTGATTGTTCAGATCCATTTGGCTGGGTCTGGCTGGCTAGTAAATCACAAATTGCAATTTGGGGTCTGTGTGTGTTTTGGTGGTGGTTGGGGTTAATTGTGAGTATCAATAGCTTCAGAACATACCACAGGAGATGATGCGAAAACTACTAGTTTTTAGTTATCTTCCTCTTAGACTTGTCTGAACTAAGTTCCAAATTCATTTAACCCAATCCCATCTTTGATTAAACTGATTAGCTTTTGATGGGCGTTTGGCAGCAATCCAGTGGTGAAATGTCTTTTAGTTTTTTAACTTGATTTCACTAACCATTTCTCTCTAACAAATGGTATCATTGTCTGGAATTCAGGAAGCTGAATACTCCTGAACAGCGAGTCTACTTCTATGTGTGTGAGCATTTTTTTCTTGTAGTCAGCTTATTTAAGTTTCTTTGCATTCTTTCCATGTTTTTCACAGACTTCATGCTATGTAAGTATCATGAAGAAAAGCAGCATAACAGAGCTTTTACATCAAGTTCATGAGGTCTCTGGTTTCCTTCTCCTGCACCAAACCCAGTGACAGCTGAGGTGGCATAGAGGCTGTCTCTGTCTACTGAAACAGAAAAACTATAAAAGTTCATTTTTAAAAGACTAATCCAAAGAATCATTAGGATGAAGGATATACTAGATGTGGGGTAGTCAGCTAATGGCTTGTGTGTAAGACAGTAAATGTAGTAACTGGGCATGAAGATTAGAAGGAAGTACTGTTCACAGCTGACACGACTGTGCCTTTGGGGAAAGGAGCTCTATTGTGCAAGGAGCTGGATGAAAGGTTGAAAAGTCAAGGCAAGAAGCGCTGGTTCTTCCCAGAAGACTGATCCCAAATCCTGATAACGTATCAAAAATGGTTGGAATGGTCTTATTGTTTCTGTCCTGTCTCCCAACTTATATGTAATGTTTAAATGTTGATATGATAAAATTATGATAGTGCTACTTGTGGCAGCTGAGAAATAATTAAGTGTACCTTTAAAAGTTAGGAAACTTCTCTTTTTGTCCACTTGATTTTTCTGCTAGTTGTGCGCATAGTTGTCAGACAACGTGTTAAAGAGACCTTTTGCTCTGAAATTTACCGGAGAACTTTCTGTACAGCACTGTGACTAGAAGGCTTGAATGACCCTGTAATCTAGTTTTAGTCTAGCATTTGAAAACAATGTTATTTTCCTTAATCATAATCGAAGACAACTTAAGGCATCCTAATATTTGGCAGCTTAGCCAATTCTTGAGGAAATAGTTTACATGAGTTACTCTGTGGAGGTCCAGGCATAAATCCTCTCTGGAACTCAGCTGCAATAGCTCTCAGATCCCCTGAGGATGGCAGCCTCGTCATGTGTACTGAATTCCCAGGCATAGTATTTGTCTGAAAGTGGTTTTACAGGTGAGAATTAATCTCTCCCCTCCCACTCGCCCTGCCTTGGCTTTTATTTCTTTGTTTTCTTAGGATCTATGAGCTAAACCCATCAGTTTTTCTCAAGCACTGTGTCAGAATATTTATGTACTAAATATCGTCTTTGTAGGAGAAATAAATGCAAACCTATCTTGAAATCAACCCTGATGAATAATCACGGAAAACATCAAATTGCTTATCTATATTCTTGTTGTTTAACCCTAAAAATCTAGCTGTATTTTTCCAAACATATTTGAATAAGAGCAACTACTCATTTTTGGAAGTTTCAGAAAGCTATTTTGCAAGAGCTCTGATACCGAAATGCTGTGACTTACCAAAGTGATTTGAAAGGCTGTAAAGGAATTGTTGTTTTATTAAGGTTCATCTTTGCCATGCGTAGCTTTAAGATACTGTCGAGATGGGGCAGTTTTTTATAAATTCAAGATAACTAGCCTGCACCCTAGTGTGAAGGCCCTCAGACAGGGATTTGCAGATATTTACCCACAGCTTCCAGGGTCTAGAGGACATGGAGCAAGGCGATTCCCTAGAGCACAAATATGAGAAGTAGATGAGCACTTGTTTTTCCCTTTTCTGTTCCTGTGCTACAAAGCAGAGTGAAATGTCTGCACAGGGAAGGGCAGTCATGTCCTCTCTGGGAATGTGTCAAATTTCCTTGATGTTTGGAGTAATAAAGCTGAGACTCTGCCTCTCACTTGCTTCCGCTGGATGATGTGGGGGTAGTAGTGCTCTGTTTGGGTGGTA
>KZ505706.1:165830-183411 GCA_002844005.1 Limosa lapponica baueri | reverse complement strand
TTTTTTTGTGTGAAATCTTTCACTGAAAGATAGCAGAACTGATATGAATTTGCAAATTGCTCTGGTTGTCCCATAATTATTCCTGATGACAGAAAATTGAACTGGAAGATCCTCCATTTGTGCTTAAATTCTTTTCTGAAAGAAATAAAGTAAGCCTGAGCAAACCTTCCAGCAAAATGCTGAGTAGAATCACAGAATGATAGAATACCTCAAGTTGGAAGAGACCCATAAGGGTCATCAAATCCAGCTCTCTGCTCCTCACAGGACTACCTAAGACCAAACCATATCAGTAGAACTTTTCTCAAGAGGCAAAACATAGCAGGTAAGAAGTTTGCTCATTAACGTGTTTACCCAGGCTAAAGAAGTAAATGCAGGACTGAAGGTTTAAAGCCACTGGGAGCTGATCTGCAGAAGTCGGTGGGAAGCCACTTATAACATCCTCTGCAGGAATCAGCTGTGTTACTGCTCCATACTGTGCCCTGGGCTATTTTTTCCATGAGCTTCTACTTAGTAATAGTAGAGAGACCTTTAAAGTATTTATTAATTGTAACAACATAGTACTCCGTTATCTGAAAAATACTTACCCCCACCTCCTTCCACAGTTTCCTTATGGATTTAAGTGACCTGAGGATAGTTAGGTCTATGTCTTTCTGAGGGTCCTTGGCTCTGGGCTGCATTTATCTCTCGGCTTCCTCCCAAGGTATAGTGCTTTGTGCCCCCTCTTGCTTTCACCCATCCCATTACAGAGGAAGCAATATGATAGTAAGGCACCAGTCATCTCATTCAGGATGGAAACTGCTTTCTGTATTAATTTGTTAAATATTCTGATAAAGACTAAGCATTTTTGAGATAGAAGAGAATCTTCCACTTTTCTATATTACCTTCTACCCTCCCGAGAGCAAGGCTACAAGAAAGAAGTCCCAGAGGTGGGCAAGTAGCAGCTCTGCTGTACGGCTGCTACAACATCCCTTTTGTCATCCTTGAACACTTTATATTACACAGCCAAGTGTTGAGCGCTAAACACTTCATAAAGGTGGGGTCCTGGCCTCAGGCTCTCTGTCACCTGAGTGGTTTAAGTCCAGATTCTGAGGGAAGCAGTTTGAGCAGGAATCCAAAGACTTAATCCTGTAGCTATAATGGTGGAATTTGAAACCTGATTTTTTTCCCAGGTGTATGTGTATAAGAGTTTAAACTAAGTTGATTGTATCTGTTGTCAAAGATGCTTTTTGAGCAGAGACAATAAAAATAACTTATTTATTAAAGAAACATTTCTAGTGAACTCTTGAGTTGCACTCTTAAGAACCTTTATAAGGAACATTGCTCTCTGACCAGTGAATGAATACAGGAGTAAGCAGAAGATTTTGATGCAGCTGATGTTTTGCTCACATCTTAATTCTTATTTGTGTGTATATCAAGGTAAGGCTTACATCCTGATACTGCTGCAGTGAAAGCTGGGGATGTTCCACCAAATGATAGTTACCAATAGCTGCCTGTCACTGCAAAATTTTTCTCCAAAGTAGTTAGTTCTTGCAAGTGCTTTTTACTTTGAACTTGTTCTTTTGTCCCAGAATCTTTCTGAACTTGGCTATTTCTCCTCCCCTTCCAAGATACCACCTGGGGGAAGCTGCAGGTTAATACCGTCCTGCACTATAATCTTCCAGTTATTCATGTAGACAGCCTATCAAATGTGCAGAAACGGACAGCAGCTCTGATCATCTGGCTAAGAGGATTAATGTCATCTAATGCAGTGTGTTGGTACCAAATAGATTACAAGGAGCAGAAGAGGTTTGGATGCTGAGAGTGCGAGTTGGGAGGAGAGGGCTGTAAAACCCCTCAGGAAATAGGTAGCTGTCTCAATTTGCAACTCTTGTAGTTAATATACTGTGTGCAGCAAAACGTGTTCTCTGGAGTTTGGGGATGTACTTGATGGGGAGGTGTCAAAGAGGGTGCTTGCTATAAAGCAAGTTGTTTAGAATAAACAACTACAACAACTATAATCAAGTAATGCTTTATGCTGAAATCTTGTCTTAGATTTCATTTTCTTAAACCAAGCACAGAAATACTTTTGCTTTTAAAAGCATATAGCTGGTGTTTCCTGTAGCTTGTTTCATCTTATTAGCCATATAAAGATGTTGTTCTTTAACTGGGTGCAATATAATTGTGGGTATAATTAATTTTGTTTGGTCAAGACAGTAAAAGCATATTCTGTGTACATTATGTGGTAGCTGATAAATGTGTTTGTTGGAGCACTCCATTGATTTGACAAATAATAGGTCATTAATGTCAAAGTTGACTCAAAATCTGAAGCCACAGCTACACTGTAGGCACAGAAGTGCATACATACAGACTATATTAACTTGCTTGACATGTCGCAGGTAAACTGCACTAGAACAAGCTTGAGCATCTGTGCCACATTCTGGTCATGTCTGAAGTGTCTGTAGACAAGCTGCTGACTTGGACTACAGAATCAGAGATGCTGTTCTCAGTCTGTCTTTTTTTCATTCCCCTGTTACTTTAAGCATATTTTAAACCAGGAAACTTCTTGGCTATTTCTATTGCCATGCAACTGTAAACTAAATGAATGCAAACTGGACTTCTGAGAGATGTGTCTGAGGAGGATGTTAGCAGATACGCACAGTGCTCAGCTGCAATGAAGTAATTGCTGCAGGGGACTGCCAAAAGTATATGGTGCTGTGCACTGGAGGTGCCTCTGCGGCTGGTAATAGGGGTCTGTGCACTTGTAAATCCTGTCCCTCCAGAGCTGGCTCCAAGTCCCTCTGGAACTCCCGTTTTATGGCTTGAAGTCCTTGTTGACTGCTTGCTCCATGCTTTAGTATTTTTGTCACGTGAAGATTGGGGAGTGGAGAAGGGAACGTACGTGTGCATATGTGTGTGTGAGAGAAGTTAAAATTCGATGCAGATGATACTCAAAGCTGCTTTTTAATTATAAACTGACACCTTTCATGCACCATAGGTTGGTTAGTGTGTTAGGGTTTTGTGTTGGTAATTTAACTGGGCTCCTACAGTGCCAAGTGGTGGTTTTGTTGCCAGGTAGTTGAGTGCTTAATAAATCTATCTAATGGTATTAAGTAAATTTTATGGCCCAGTCAACTTTTTCCTGTTTTCAGCTTTTAGGAACCGGACAGCTGCTAGACTTTTCAGGTGGCTTAGCTCACATGTGAATTTTGAGCCCGGCAAATTTTTCTTAGGAACTCTTTCTCCCCCAATTACTCATCCAGTTATTTAAAGAGGTACTCAGCACTAAACAAAATCAAGGCCATAAAGCAAAATGCTGAACAAGATAATTCTACCTTTTTTTTAATCAGCAGTAATCCATCCAGGTGTATTAAAAGGCTGTGTAAACTGCTCCCACAGGAAAAAATGCCACATAAAAAAACCTCTCTCTCCCATTCCCCAAGCTCCCCATTCTTCTCCCATTTTTATAGTGAAGCTTTTAGGTATCAGTTACATTCTTTTAGTTGAGTGTTATGTGGCTGACTTGAGATGTGAAATGGTTTTGTCTAAAGGTTTATTTAAGGGAATATAAAATAATTTGGAACTTTAACTAAAACTAGTGGGGAAAGGAATTAGGGTTGTTTGTACAGATGGGGTTAGAATGGAAATATTTAATCTACATGTAGGTATTTCCAGAATACCTCATATGATTTGGTAACCTGATCCACCTTTCCTATGAAAAAAGGGCATTTTGGGTGTCTTGCCCAATTTAGTAACCTAGTTCTGAGTCTTTTTCCATTTCTCCCTGGTTTACACTAGTTAAACTCTGAATTCCATGAATTTTTATTGAACGGGAACTGATATGAAATGAGAGAAGAATCAGGTTAAAGTAACTACCAATAAAACTGATTAGAATATTCAGATATCATGGACTCAGCCTTTTGGTTTTGAATTGGAATTAAGTAACACCATCACTAAAGTCAGAGTTGCAGCAGCAGTCAAGGCATATGTGAGATCAGGGAAAGACTTTATGCTTTCTATTCCTAACTGTGTAGTCTGAGGTTGGAAAATGGCCTGGCAAGTGAGCTGGAGGAGGGGATAAGGTAAGCCTGCAGTACCTTTTGCCTAACCACTGAATAAGTCTCTGATTTATTCTCTGAATGTTTTAGTGGTCTTCCATCTCCTGGATGGAGATGCACAGATAGGGAAGCCTGCACTGTTAATCTGTAAACCGTGGTAGTTGAAGAGGAAGCTCCCTTCTCCAGTGTTCCCAATATAACACCACTGGTATTTGCCAAAGCGTATCAGGTTGGGTCTGGGGCAAGAAAACAAAGTTTTAAAACCTTTCATATCTATTTGGTCTCTTTTGCAGAAAATGCAAGCCAGTAATGATAAATGTCAAATTACTTTTAAAGCTATTTTCTCCTTCTGAAATGGTTTGGCACAGGTTCTGAAGCTTAGTTATTGAATAAAGAAGCTTCCCAGCAACTGCCCTTTGATTACAGAATTCTAAATGTAGATTACAGCTGTCCTTTTGGGAAAGGCACACAGCTCAGCATGCAGGAAACTGACACCTTTTTCTCTCCTTTTCAGAGTATCTCCTCTACAGAAGTCTGAAATAGTAGATATGGTCAAGAAACACGTCAATGCCATAACACTTGCCATTGGGGATGGTGCCAACGACGTGGGAATGATCCAGACAGCTCATGTTGGAGTGGGGATCAGTGGCAACGAGGGCATGCAGGCAACCAATTGCTCGGATTATGCTATTGCACAGGTCAGAGGCAAAAAAGAGCAACTGCTGTATCCTGTTGTCAGAGGTGCCCTGTGTGGCCAGGTGGTGCTTGATGACTTCTAGCCTTCAAACTAGGAGCATCTCTGCTTGTTTCCTTTTCAAGGCAGCTGTCTAAAACAGACATCTTGGATGTATTTTTGGGATTCATTAGTATGATTTTGTATTCTTCAAAGCAAAGCTCCACCTCCCTTCAAAGCTTCAGTTCCTGACAGCTGTGCTGTCTTGGTTCCTCACTAATCAGAGAGAAGCACTTTGTGATGCTCATGTTAGCATGCTTTTATCTCTTAACTCATCTCTCTTAATACAAGGCTTTTTTCCTCTTACTGTCAGTAGGCATTATAACCAGGTGTGTAAGAGTTCAGCTGTTGGGAAATTCTTATTTTGAGGTGTCTCCTCCTTTTTGGTGTGGTGTTTGGTTGTTTTTTTTTTCATACCCCGATAATGTGTACAAGAATTAGTCACAGTTCTAGAGAGCTGGCCAGTGCTTTCAGTTTAGGTATGTTATTTTGAATGTTATTTGGGTGAGTGCTCCCAAACTGTTCTATCAAATTCAGCTGAAGAGGAGAGTAAAAAGCCTTTTTGTTTAACTGAAGAAACCAAGATTTAGAATAAAGACTTAATAAGAAGCATAAGAAAGAGATGCTTCAGTTGCTGGACATCCTCTGAATATTATTTAAAGCTGAGATGCTGTGTGTATGTGTTTGAGACTGATCACAGGGCAGGAACAGATAGAGCTGCCAGGAGGCAGAGACAACCCATTGTCTCCTTGGCAATATGTGAGCATCAGCTGATGTTCCCTTCTGCCAGGGTGTGAGCAGATTTGCTCTACCAAGAGATATGAAACTTACAGTACAAGGTGAGGTTTTGAAAAGGTGTGGATAGTGCTGCTGGTGGCGCAGATAACTGTTTATTGTGTTAACCCTGCTGTGAAGCAAAGTGGCAGTCTTGTATTGCTGTTCTTTCCTGCCATCTGATGAAGCACCCTGGTTTTCAGGCTTGGGTAACTGAGACCTTTCACCAAATTTATCTTGAAAATTTTAGGCAGTTTTATCAAGGGCTTATTTTGTCATGAACAGTAGCACATTCCAAATACATTGCATTATTGGAACTGCCATAATCTTAAAGTCTGTGGTATCTGGTAATGACTTTCTCATTTAACTTCTGTAGACTGTATATTGCTTCTGCTGTATAACTTAATTGAATGCTTTTTAGACTTTCTCGAACCATTTATTACTTCCATTTTAATAAGTAACCACAAGCAGTGAGAGTTTTGTTCATAGAGGCCCCTCCACACTTAATTCCTTTTGCATTAGTTGCACTGATGTTAAATCTGAATAAGTAATTCCATGTTCATATGTTGTTTTTGCATTAATGAAAGCCCTCGTCTTTGGATTCAATGTTAGCATGTGGAAGTAAGTTGCTGTGGTTTAATTTCCAGTTGGGGAGTTACTAACAATAGCAGTGAATCTTCTTAGTTCAATACAAAATAAAAGCTGGTCTCACCAGCACAGAAATTTAATTTTCAATAATTAGTAAAACACTGTGGAACTGTAAATTTTTTTGTGATTGTGTAGAAGGGCTTTGTCTGATCAGAAAACATACAGGAATCCCTCTTGTAAAGGAGACTAATAGTGTATGGTAATGTGTGTTTCAAAAAAAAGTGTTCAAAAGAAAAACTTGATCTTCATGGGGTATATTTCTTTCAGTGAAGGCATATAACTCCCACTAAAGCATTACTGTATGTGCATGCCTTGAAGGCAGAGTATGTTCTTATTGAGTAATTTAAGATGACCACTATAATGTAGCATCTCATGTTCAAATGGTATTTCAAGTGCAGTGGTGCCAGAAGTAGGCACTTATGGAAGAGAAAGTCTCTATATAGGCTCCTTCAGGATTCCAGGGGCAATCAAAGCATAAACCAAACAAAAATAAAAAGGCAACTTGTGTCTGACTGTACTCCAAATAGCTTCCACAGGTGCAAGGAGCGTCTGAATCATCCTTTTCCCTTGAAATGATATTGCACCAGTGATCCATATTTAGAGAATTCCCAAATTAAATGACCTAACTGTTTAGAAAGACAGCAGTAGAATTAAATACATTTTCCTCAGTAAAAGGCTGTATCATCTTAATCTAGAGATCATCTGGTGTCTAGGGACTGTTCCCTTTTCTTAACTAGGGAAACTTCTTTCTTAAACAAATATTCATGTTTCAGTTTTCTTTTCTGGAAAATTTGGCTTGCATTTTGGATGCATTTTTCCTGTCTTAAATCACCCCAACATGGCATCACCTCATCCTTCAGTCAAGATTTTCCTAAAAGTTAATCTTTTTATGAAAAAAAGTTATGCCATAATTGATACAGAGATGACTGTGAAAACTTTGCAGGTTTTGTAGGTAGGCCGGCCAGATGGTTGTAACGTTCCCTTCTGATTTAAAACTCCATAAATACAGTAGTGGCCAAACAAGGGCAGTGTTTTAGTAGAGCCCTATCCTTACAGTCACTCAAATATGCCAGTAGGTGTGCATTTGCATAATCTCAGTGACCAGCATCAAAACAAATTTAATTCCTTGCGTTGTCTTAATGGGTCTCTGCACCAGTGTGGACAGCTCAGAATTGTGTTATTTAGGTTACTAATATCCTCCTTGCTGTGCTATGCAGGGCACTCGGTTTCATGAGAGCACAGGCAAGAGAGTAATTAATGGTAGAATTTTTCCTTGCCTCGAACAGTAGAGAAGACTACATCTGAGGTGGTTACTCGTTAAGAGATGTTTTTAGGGTGTGTCTGTTCTCTATGAGGGGTGTTTGGGGTTTGTCAGGACACAGTGGCAGGTTCCCTGTCACTGCTGAAGTGTTTTGTCAGGGGATTTTGATGAGGAAAGCTGTAGCTGTGAAGCATATTAACTGAGGCATTAGGTGTCTAGTAGGTCACCTACTTCCTTGTGAGTGTCCTGCTTTCAATCCAGACTCAAGTTGGGCAGAGACTGTGCTGTGAGGTTCGCTTGTGTTTTTTCTCCTTCTTTCTTGCTGGCATATCCTAGCAAATCTGAGTTGCTGGTGCATGGGAGAGAGGCTGTTCTTACAGGATTTGTGGTTCACTGGTTTTGGTGCTGGAAATCATGGGAGCAAAGCTATCTCATGACAGTCCTAATTCATTACTGTAGCTTTCAATTTCAAACAAGTTTGGGTTAAAATAAATTATCTAGAATCTAAATTTAGGAAGTTACATTTTTCCTATCAAGTCACTTCGTGGAAAAAGAAGCAAAGCAAATAATGGTCCAACCTTAGTGTCCAAGAATCCTTCAGGTACACACATGGTGAACTTACAGTTCTAGTCACCAGTCTGAGCGGTCTGTAGCTGGACAAAGGAGGAATGCTGCAGGCCATAAAAAGGTTCACTGACAAAGCCAAGACTAGAAAATTATGCGTTTCCTAGGCTGCATTGTGAGACTGCTTCTGTAAAAGTACCTTTTCAAAACTGCTTAATTGAGAAGCTGAATTTGAGCTGTACCTGTGGTTCAAACTAGCATTAAAAGGTATCAATTTTTACAAGATTAATTTACTTGCCCTTCTTGGCAAATGCTCCTTCTTTCTTTATATAATATTTTAGGCGCTTTGTATAACACATGATCGCATAGATTTTGTGGGCTGAAAATGTTAATGTAAGTATTCATTCTCTATAAAAGACTCTATGCATCTATTTTTCCACTTGTATTCCCCCCCTTGTGCATTTTATTTCAGCTCAAGACAGTTCTAGTTGCCAGACTGTTTGCTTAACACAAAGGAGATTCTGAACCTTGTAAGCCCCTGAACATGGGAATCTTCTTTGACCATGAGATGAAGAGTCCACATTTTGTATTCAATCCACAAGGTTATATTATGTTAACCTTGCTTGATTTTACTATCGGGATAGTAATACTAATTGAAGACTTCTTGCTGTTTAAAGCTAGTGAACACCACTTAAAGACATTCATTTTTGCTACAAAAAAAAGGCTTTTCCTGTAAATATTTGAAGTGTTGGGTTTTGCATGTATGTTCTGCTAAGCTATTTAAATATTGCACTTGAAGAACAGCTTTCATAGCTGATCTGAGTTTTTTTTTTCTGAGGGTGGGTGTTTACTTCAACCATTTTTTTTTAAACAGTTCTTCATATGTGTAAAAACTTGTTTTCTCTCCTTCAGTTTTCCTACTTGGAGAAGCTGTTGTTGGTCCATGGAGCTTGGAGTTACAATCGAGTTACCAAGTGCATACTATATTGCTTCTACAAGAATGTGGTTTTGTATATAATTGAGGTAAGAGTAACTAAATGAATGGGTCTTACTCATTAAGTCCTCTCATATAAAAACTCATCCAAATGGATTAGGCTAAAAGGACTGACACTTTTTACCATGTTTAACAACTTAAAATTCTGTTTCCTTTCTTAGATTGTTAGTTCATTTGAGTCTTTTAATGTTTGCAAAAGGAAAACTGAAGGTTTCAGTACAGTGAAGCCTTGAGTATGAGATGTCAGGGATGAAGTTCTTCTGCGCAGATGTTCTTATTGAAAGCTTCTTTGCATTCATGGAAACATTTCAATTAGACCTTATGTTTATAAAACTTGAACTTGGGGCTAAAATTAAATTAAAATTTCATTTAATAGAATCAGGAAGATCTCTATAGGCAAATAATAAAATAGGCAAAAACTATAGCTGTTGCTTCCAAATTATAAAGAGCTTAGCTTAGCTGGAACTGAAATTAGTTTGCCTTCTTTTTTGGAAAGAGAGGACATCATTTTTCCCTACAGTGCCTGTGAAATTATAAAATTAATCAGGCTATTTGATTTAATAATACTTAATGTAACTAACTGTGTTTTGAAAAATTGATTGCCTGAATATGTCAAGTAGAGAAACTGTTTTTTAAAGAGGACTGGATACCGTTATGAACATGAATATATTGCATTTCAGCCTGCTTAGGTAGGAGTGTAGTTCTCATGCTTTCAGTGTATATAGTCTTTAATTTAAGAAGGTTTGGGAAGGGAAGTTTATCATGTGCTCTTGCCTGTTTAGAAACACATGAGAAACTTGAACTTTGTGGATTGGTCACTTGAGTATCAAGTGGTCACTTGGTACAACAATTTCCACATTGTTCATCGGTTTTATTTATATACGCCTATGTGTATATATTAGGTTTTTTATTTCTTTGTACAATAAAGCAGACATGAATGAGGTTAACAGTTAAGAAAATGAGAACATTTATAATTAGGTAGCTAGTTATATCGATTACAGGAGGTAGTGGGTAAGTACTGTTTTACTATTCAGTGAATCATATCATGGTCAGTGTGTGTATACCTAACTCCCTCAGGGTCTGATCATCTTTTATGCATGATATTAGGCTCTTAGAGAACAAATATTCTCCACTAATTTGCTCCGTTTTTCCTGTGCTTACTATTTCTGAATTAGCTGTTGGCTGTTATAATTTCAACACAGATTGGTCTGTCTTGCTGCTAGAGAGTTACAGCATGCCATCAAAATAATGGCAGTGTTTTGCTGTAGTGGATGAGAGCAGTGATACACAGTAAGCTTGATTTGTGAAATAATAGGAGTTGATTTTTTTCTAAATTTTAAGCATACAACTCTTGACTGTGTTCCAGCTCTTTAGCCAGTTTCTCTGCAAAATTTAAATCCATGCTCCTGAGATATCACAAGTATGTTCTCGTCCTGGTATAGAAGTCACCTTCACAGCTTTGAGACTAATTTAGGTCACTGAGATAATTAAGATTTGCTTCATGTTTTACTTTCTGAAATAGTCCTTAATTTGACTTGGGCTAATCATAACCCATGTGTTTAGTAAGGGGTTTTAAGTGTTGTTGGAGATGACAATAATATTCATTATTGTGCAAAAGAAATATAAATTTTAAAAATAACTTTTCTAGTGGGTTTCTTACTGATCGTGGGAATTACTAGGGCTTTCCCTGAATTGTTCAGAAATGCTGAACAGCTTCATCATTGTCTTCTAGGATTCTTTTCTCCATTTGAAAATTAGTTTTGAAAGTCCTGCTTCTCACCCATTGTAACTGTGTGTCTTTGCTTCACTTACATAGTCTGACAAGTAAATTAAGTTCTACAGCAAACATATGGATAAATTATGTCTTTCCATGTGAGCAGCTGTGAAAGGTTGAAGACAGGTGAAGGCCTCTGGGATCTCCAGCCTGAGGTAGCTTAATCATCTTACCATAGGGAGGAATTGTATTAGCCACAGATATCACTATATGATACATAAAATGCAAGTCTGCTCCAAGAACGTGAGGTCAGATGGTCTCTTCACTGTGTTAGTCTGTGTTCGGTTCTTTCTGCATACTGTACTGAAGCAAATGAGCTTTTGTGTGTCCTGATGGCTGTGACTAAGGGTGGGAGTTGGTGCCATCTGACACCTGAGCACTGAAAAATGTGTAACAAGCTTCAGCCCCTTGCGTTGGTTACCCCTCTGTGCTTATGCTGTATAGAAGTTGGGAGCAATTTTAAGGCTTAAGGGATATGAAGTTATAGAAGAAATCATGTAGACCTGCAGCAATGGGAAGAGCTTGGTTTGGTTTTGGATCCCCTGGTGAGTTTGCTGTACTAGTGGCCTTAAGGAACTTCCCCTCCAAAACTGTATAAAACTAGCCAAATTGCCTGGAAACCAAAGAAACATTAATTTTGCTATCCTGGGGATGGAAGCGAGAGAGAAGAGGTCTCTAATTCCCTTCTTAACTGTACACAAAGAAAGCTGACTTGCTTTGTATTTCTGCTGTGAGGCTCGGGAGCACTGATCAATTTTCGGCATGGAGTGATGCTCATGAAAGAAGTTCCATGAGGGAATAAATCCTTCAACTTGAGAGAATGGTAGTTGAGTGCCCAGCACTCCTGCACTGTTGCTTGTGCATATGGTATGTTCCTGATTGTTTCCCAATGCTCTGGACAAGTTTAATATTTACTGGTACTTCCTGCTTGGATGTGTGGTGTATGGGGAATATTCTTTTAGCATCGTAATGAAACAGGGATTTGAACTTGAACTACTTTCTAAGTTAATCTTCTAAAGGATTGTACTGAGTAAATATTTATAGAGTTGAATCAAAAAGCACATCGGTCAATATTACTGTCAGTTATACTTTTGTTACTGTATCTGTTTTATTTCAATGAAGCTTTAACACCTGAGGAATTACTAAAGTAAGCCTTATGTAAATGAGTTTTGCAGCAGAGAAGCTCTGGGGCTCATCAAAACTTTTATTCCCTGATACTTTCCAAATATCAGAGAGAAATAAGACATGGTACATGGGCTGAGCACACAGAACTTCTGGACACAACTTGCAGAGGCATACATTAAGATGAAATTGTGAAGTGAATTAAACAATGATAAATGCTTGAGGAGAACATTGCTCTCTCCTTTCCTAGCATCCCAACATTGGTATATTAAAACCCCTAATACACTTAAAAGTTCACCTTCATACCAGTCACTCTTTTACCAGGAGGATCCAAACAGGCATCTCTGAAACAATAAATTTCATCAGCTTTCCTTGGGCTTCAAAGAAAAGTGGTAATTAAAATATAGAGTTTGGGATTTGATGGAAAGTGTACTCAGGTGACTGGGATCATGGACAAGAGATGCTGCTTGGTTAAGGCTGGTGCTTACTTTCCCACATTGGCTGATTCTTTGTGGAGAGACGGGGGCATCAGAAACTATGTCTTCAGCTGCTTTGATGACTAAAATGCATGTCCATGTTGGGACGATTTCATGCAGCTAGAGAGCTAATATGGCAGAAGGCAAGCCTTGTAGTCTAGTGATTGCAGAGGAAATGGAGGTACGAATGTATCTTCCCTCTTCCTTGATTAGATCTTCCTAGTATTTTTTTTTTGAGGTGAATTTTAAGTCATCAAATTGATAAAACCCAGTGAAGTCTGAGGAGGTTTTGGTTTGGCTTAAGAGCCAGAAACTCAATGTTGCTCTCCTTTCTCTGACCTGATCTCTCTTTCCCTTTGCATTTCTTCATCATTGTCCTTCTGCCATTCTCTTGATTTTCCCCCCTTGATTTCTGAAAATACAAAACTCAATGAAATATAAATCAAAATCAGAAAGAAAAGCGAATCCTGGAAATTCAAGTCCTTTTGGTGTGATTTGTAGCCTGGTTCTTGAGCCCTCGCATATCCCTGCTAGCAAGGTGCTTCAGGGTGTAAAGTTGGGGTTCCCTCACGGCCTTACCTGCTGGCAGAGGGGTGCAGTGCCTTTGCATCCACAGAGCTGGTTGATAGACAAATAGCTGCCACTTCCCCACTCTGGCCTTGATGGATCTGTCCTTAACCGTGGCAAGGGAGTCTACATAGAAACCTAACAAGATGCCTGCGGGGATGTGAATGTGAGTATAAAGCCCCCTCTTTGGTGTCCGTTCCTGTATTTCCCATGTCTGGCTCCAGTAGCAATGTGCACTCAAGCCGTTACTGAGGAAAGCAAATCGTTCAGGACCATCCTGAAGCAGGAGGTCGGTGACAGGGTTTTGGCTTTTAAAGATTTGACAGACAGATAAGCAGGCATCATGACAAAACACTATCATTTGATTATTTATGTAGCTGGCTTTAAACTGAGCAGTGAAACAAAAGATGTGTTTCACATCTGTTGAGCAGATATATTTCACTGGAGATGATATAAAGTTGTCCTGATGACATCAGAGCTTTGAAATATAGCTGATTTCAAATGTAAAAGAATACGGGAATGTTGCTTTCATGTCATGCTTGGAGAAGTAGAAACACAGCAAGATCAAAGGCTGTATCAGAAATATCAGGTAAGAGCTTAAGGCTTTGGGGAATCTGGAAACAGAAGCATGGAAGATAGCTTTCAGGCCAACACAGTGTGCAGGAAAAATGTGCTCAGTACTTCACTGGGGCATGTTTCTCTGAAGTGTACTTAATATTAAGTGCTCCTGTATTATGTATTGCAGAATGAGCTGGGGAGAGGGGAAATAGATGGTCCCTGCGTCAAGGTCTGGCAGTGCAGGGCCATAACAGAAGTGAATGGCAAGTGGGAGGGGAAGAGCGTAGTGTACATACCCTGATGTTGCGTTGTGTTCTCTTCTGCCTTAAGAATCCAGAGATAAGCTGTAAGCCGAGACTGCAAAGCTGTTTCTTTGTGGAGGTTGAGGGAAGTCTTATATGTGAGCAGTGTTAAACAAACAAGATAAGTGTACTAACGAACAAAACATCAGGATCATAGTTTCTCTTTTAGAGCTGAAATTTCAAGTCTTGAAAGCTCTGAGTAAACACAATGCCTAGGTAAACATGCTTTTCAGTAAGTGGCGATTTTGTGAGTCCAGCAAGATCTGGCAATGAGAGCTGTGAAGTGCTCCACACGCTTTGTGGTCACCACTTCAGACTAGCCAGTAGCACAAGCTGTGCAAGCACATGTGAAATGTTGCTGCATGAGACCTTTCTTCTGTTTTTCTTGTTTTCATGCTTTCCTGTCAAACATAACAGGTATTTTTTACAAAGATGGGAAGCAGACATGGGAATCTTAACCCTCTTATCCAAATGGCATGTAGAATTGAGTGTATCTGATACAATACTAAAAATTATATAGCTCTAATGCTTCTGTGTGCTTAACCCTGATTTATGTTATCTGACTTTTACCTACATCCCTCTGCCTTCTGTTTCCAATTGACTTTGCAACTCTTAAGGTACAGCCAGGCAATAGAAAACCTTAAGCGTGGGGATTTTTGCAGTGAATTGCGGACTGATGTGCAGTAACTGTTGTCATAAAAAGCACCCTTGTTAAAAGATAAGAGCAGTATTTTCCCCCAGTGTTGAATTAAGAATAAGAACATCTGGTTGCAAAATTCTCCAACAGGGATGATAATACAGGCAGCAAGCTGTCTTGTCGTGCTTAAGTATTCAAATTATTCAGTTGCCTGTTCAAGTACTTCAAATGCCAGTAGGCATTTAGTAGTCGTTACTTCTGTGTGCATATACTCAATTGGTGTGGTAAGCTTATAACAGTGCTCTATCATGATGAAGCAAGGTAGAAACGTGTGTGTGATTTCCATTTTATGTAACTTGGAAATCTGGCTTTTCAAATCTCAGAAACACATGCATCTGTGGAATAAGCAACTTGTGCTCTGTGGACAGGTGCTTTCAGATTGGCAAAAAGTGGGATTCTGTGCCCTTAAGACTGGTATCAGGTGTAAATTTAGGTGCCTGAGAGAAACCTACGTAGTGCCCATGAGGATGGCCTTTATGGATGCTCTGGGGTCATGGAGAGCAGTATGGGACTGGCAGGTGTGTCACAGGGCCAGCCAAAGATCTTCACCTGTCCGAAGCAGCAGCATTATTAGTACGAAGAGGTCTATGTTGAGGTAGTTGAATCCAACCCAGAAAGTGAAGGGATCTTTTTTGTTTGTTTGTTTTGTTCTTGTTCATTTGTTTTTGAAATACAAAAAGAAAGGAATCCAAACCCTCCAGCGTGGGTAATGTTCATCAGTTCAAAAAGTTCAGAATATTTCTGGATGTTACAATAAGAAACTTGCAGACCTGGAAAGCAGAGTAATGGACACAGTGTGAGGAGCGAAGCATGTGAGACTTGGCACTTTCTCATGATAGTTTTTGGAAAAACAGGTCTTAAATGTGTGCTTATTTTCATCTTGCACTGTTTCTTATCAGCCTCGTACACAGGTTTAACATGCAGAAGTAGACCTAGGGCAGCACAGAATGTTAGCCCCTTCCCACCCACCTAAAAAGCTAATTGTAGGCTCCAATTCAAGAAAACATTCTTTAGTAGCAATAGTTACAGAAAACAGATCCTGCAAATAGCCTGCCAAAAGTTCTTGGAATATCATAAGATACAGTTGGCCAACTTAATCCAAAATCATCCAGATAGTGCTTTGCTTTTTGTTTTTAAAATATATATCCTAATTCTTTCTCAGCTGATTTACAGTGCCTAGTTTATATTGCTACCACCGACAATTTATTCCATGTTTCAAACTCCCCTGTTCTTTGAAGAAATTCAGAATTGCATATAGGCTGGTTGCACCAACTTTAATCCATGATTGACTTCTTGTTTTTTTGTTTCCTAATTGAGTATGTTAATCCCCAGGGTTTCCAAGGAATCAGTCACAAAGATAAATCCATGCTAATTTTCCTTTCTTTTAGTGCTATGCACTACACAGTGAATCATTAGAGAGCAGTCTCTCTTCCCTGAAAACCAAATTGACTCAACTATTAAATGGCTTGTCTTGAATTTTTCCAACTATTTTCAAAAGTGATGGAATGAGTACCAGCGTTGTTCTGACTTTTTATGAGCACTGCCTTGATTACACCATACAACTAATACAGCTTGTAATTTTTCAAAATTCAAAATATTATAAATGATAGATTAGGTTCCTTGGCATGGTCTCAGAACCTTGAGTTCAATACATGCTGCAATAACTGCAATATATTTCAAGAAGAGACTTACTGTGATATTTTATTGGGCAGAAATGTTCAAAGTGCCTGGATCCATTTTTTGTGTATATTTATATACATAAGGGATGTATGGCAGGCACAGTGATTTTCTTTCTCTATAAAATATATGCTTAATTTGGTATGAAAAATCTTAATTTCTTATTAACAAAGCAATAATAATGCTGTCCTCTAAATTTGAGATCATTAAATGTGAAACATCAGCCATCTTCTGAACAATATGTTCTTCAAGCCAGAATTCTGTCATCAGTGTTTTTTCAGTTTAGCTATGTTACCAGTGAAAATGTAAGTTGATGTTTAAAAGGGAAATAACTTAATATGAGGAAGCTTTTAAGAGGGAAGCTAAACCTGTATTAAGAAATTTAGGAAACCCCAAGTTTTGTTTTGTTTTGTTTTTTAATCAAACAAAACGAGCTTTGGAATTCAAGGGTTTATCATTCTTGATTTCAACCCCACTTTCCTTCTGAAAGCTGAAAGTTTTCATATCGAATATAACTCTTCTTATGGCTTTGAGTATTGACTGTTCTGACTCAGTGATATTGGATAATCTTGTTTTAATAGAAATAAAGGGAACAGATTCTACTTTCCCATCCACCTAGGCCAAATCAGTGCATATGGTGTTACTTGTGGGTACAGGGAAGGCCAAATTTTAAGTTTTTATCAAAGTTTAAAAAGTGAAGATAAACGTTATCGGGGAATAACTTGTGCTTAGCACATTCATACTGAATTTAGCAATGTATGCTGTGCTCAACTGTAGGGGGTAATTTTGAGAGCGCTTTTTTTTAAAATCCAACACTGCATATACATTGATCTGCATATGGTGATACAGCTCTTTACAAACACATCCTTTGGACCTCTACTGGTTTTCTTTATATCTGGCCTATACCCCTATAAATAGACTTCCTTTATAGTAGAGTCATTCCTGATTTGTATGGGAATAACAGATAGCAGAGTAAGGTCCTGTGCCTATTGCTTGTATGAAGGGTTTTTTTGTCTGTTTTGCTTTTTAGTAGACAGAAACCACAGGGCTGGCATGTTGAAGGTGTGAAGGTTTCTTCTTTCACCTGTACCTCATTGCTATGTTCAAAATGCATTTACAGTGATTTACTTGAGAGAATGGTAATACAGATGCTTACAAATGAGTTTACATTTTGCCAAAGAGGACTTAGTGAAAGACCCTGGCCCCAGTGACTGATGGGCAAATCAGAACAGTGAGTTTAATTCTCTGGTTTAGAATCTTTGAGGCACTTGTGTTAAAATGGGTATGTTCTGTAACTTAATGCAACTTGGAAGACTTTAATCTTCCAGGGGAGAGAAAAGCAGAATTACTTTCACTTGATTAGCCGCATCTGCTGCGGTTAAACTCAGATGTTACCTTGG
>KZ505706.1:109559-159752 GCA_002844005.1 Limosa lapponica baueri | reverse complement strand
CAGTAAGATACAGATTTCCCTTTTATTCCATGGCTCTGCCTCATGACAGTCTTTCAGCTGTGAAAAATAGTAGCAGAAGAAAAAGTAAAATTTTTATATGCTGTAGAAACCATGTGAAACTGCATGTTTGTTTCAGAAAAGCTGGTTTAGCTGCTATTGTGCTTTGATATCAGTAAGGGGAGTGATAATCTATCTTCTTACAGGATTTCAGGTTTGATTCATTGGGTTGGTTTGCTGCAATAGACAAAAAGTATTCTCAGTGGTCAGTTATATCAGCAGGGTAGACTTGATAGAGCAACCTGCTCTAGGTGGACCTGCTTTTGCAGGGGGGCTGGACTAGATGATCTCCAGAGGTGCCTTCCAACACTGTATCATTCTGTGAAAGTGAAAGGATCTTTTTACATTCCAAGTTTTTGCTTGAATATGCTCCTGAAAATCATTATCTGTTCTTGCCAAACTGTTCTAGGAAGTTCCATACCTAAGAAATCATTCAGGGCAATATCAGTGTTGTTCCTGTGTCTTAGGCTGCATCATCTGAGACTAATTGCAACTAAATCAGAGAAGAATTAGAGGTTTTAAGGCATTTTCCTAGAAATGCAAACGTTCTGTAGCATTCGTAGTATTTTTTTTCCCTTCCAGTCCATGTAAGGCTTCCTTCAAAATTGAATGTGCATGTTTGTGTATGCACCATCTGAAGGTCTTGATTTACCATTCATAAAAATGTTTGCTGTCTGCTGTAAAGCAGAAAAGGGTACCTTTATAAAAGTTGTCAGTCACAGCTGTTTGACTATTTTGGGGAAGATGAATGGGGGGGGGGAAATGGATAAAAATTGTAGTAGTACCAAAATGAAAACAGACTTCCAGGTTTCTCTCTAGTATTTCAAACAGCTGGAAGTCCAGCACAGTTCCATTTGAAAATTAATAGCTTAACATATTCTATTAATGATCAGTGAGTTTCAGCTATTTCCTGGCAAGCATTTTAAACTGACTCACTTGGATGCCCATGTCCCTTTGTATTTTTGATGGATTTCTCAAAGAGGAGCTATTTCTGTGTTTACATTACTCTTGCCTAAACCAGTTTCTCAAACTATTTTGAAATCCCTATTGTATGTACAGCAGGAGGCTATATATTTGCAATGTGTCAGACTTGGTAATTCCCAATATCCTCATCTTTAAATGAACTCAGTTGCTAACGAAAATTTAAAAGTAATAGAGTAGAACATGGGTATTGAAGTTAATATTTTCAGTATTTGAAGTTGTGGTGGCTGTTTCCCAAAATCTGAAACAAGAATTTAATTCTTTACTGAAGTTTGTGATAGGAACAAAATCTTCTGAAAGAATATCTGTAGCTTTAGGATAATGAATGTGATGGAGCCAAATCAATTACCTGTATGGTATGAATGAATGTAAAATGTGCATATTTGGTGCTGCTGAAAAGAAAGGGTAAAAAATTAAACCACCTCACTGTTTCCTTTTTTCCTTGCATGACAAGTTCCCTTGCAGCAACAAACCATTTGTGGTCACTTCTCCAATGTATTGATATCTGCTTTATATAGTAATATGAAGTTTAAGGTCAACTGCTGCCACTTCTAAAAAGTCAACAACATCCTGAGGATACTGCATTTCATTTTTTCTAGGCAATATGCATGTGAGATGGTATTGGTTTAACGTTGCAAGGCAGAGTTTTGCTGGAAGACCATCTTGTTGTTATACACATGAAAACCTGCCTTGGGTGCCAGTTGTTTTCTGTAATCACTGTTAAACTTCCCTTGGAGCTGCCCCGAAGAAGATCTACAGCGTGTGCAACTTATGCTTAGAAGCCAGAATTTACAGCAAGGTTGTTTACATCATTCTTTTCTGCCCAACTTTCTGCCTCTGCCATTTGGGTTTCCCCAGCTGAATTATTGTTAAGCAAGGCTGAGAAGACAGAACTCTTCTAAGGGTCAGTAAGGGTGGTAGTAGCAGTGATCTGCTGCTATGACATAACAAATCTGAACCAGACTCGGATCACGTTCCCGTCTGGCCCACTTCTGTATGAAGTGTGGAGTCTCCCTGTCCTTTTAAAAGAAGAGGCTGGCCTTGCCTTGATTCATAATTAAATAAAAAAGCTTAAGCACCAGTCTTCAGCATCAGAGTAAGGTGCCATCTTGCTGCCCAGAGAAAGTCAAGAGGATTGAGTTTCAGTATCAGTTGTAGAAAGTATTCAGAAATGTCATTGGCAAACGTTAACAGCCCAGGGTCTACACTGGAGCAAGGCTTTTGTCTAGGCAAAATACAATGGTCTAAGGTGACTGTTAACTCAATGCAATCTGTTTTCACTATAAGCAGGTCTTACTTTCTGCTGAGTGCATCCTCTTACAGGTAATGAATACATTTACTTGAGAACAAAACTCCAGCTTGAAAAGGTACTGCTTAGTGAGCTGGCACCTTTTAGCCCCCTCAGTATAAAGGTTCAATGTGGCATTTCTGGCTCCTGTGCAGGTTGGTGCTCTTTGTTGCAGAGTTAGATGCCAGCTTGGGGGCTCAACCCCCTGTATTTTCCTTTTCTTCCTTTCCTCTTCCCCAGTTGGGCACATGCTGGCAACAGCAGTCAGCTGTGGCTTTAGGCATCAGTTAGTTCCAGACACAGTAGGAAAATTTCAGCTTTATAAAACAATAATTTCTTACCCCTCACAAGCCAGAGCAGAAAAGCTGGCAGTATGGTTGGAGTGGTCTCATTCCTTCCCAATTTAAGGAACAGCACCATAAACAGCTAACTAACTCTTATGACTCTTCTAAAGCATGTTCTTCCTGTGTGACTATCATATACGTAGTGCATGGAATAGCTTTTGGTTCTGCTATTAGTGTTTCTTTGAAATAAGTCATGTTTTATTGGAGTTATCCTCTGAGTGATGCTCTAAAACTAAAATGGCTAGGGAGTAATAGCACATTTTTTAAAAAAATCTTGAAACTTTACCTGCGTGGGTACTGGTTCTGTAGCTGTATTGCTGATGCTATTTATGTTAGGTGCCATTAATCATACTTTGGCCCTTCCTGCTGAATGTAACAAAACATACCTATGGTTTACTCTTAGACTTTGATTATATCTGTGTTCTTGAGGGCTTTTGCTGTGACAAGCAGTATCTGGCTCCTAGGCAAAGGATGCAGTGTGGCTTGGAAGTGGTCTTTAGTCAAGACCCTTTATATCCACAACGTGTAGTTCTGTGCTCACATCTATTCTAGGCCTCTAGCAATTTTGACAAATTATTTCCAGGGTATTTTTAACATAAAAATATCTGGAATGACTTGATGGCTGCATCACTGCTGTCAGCATAGTGATTTTAGCCTGCTGGTAGGTATGTGCTGCATGCAAAGGGGTGAGATGAGGTGTGTGGTGCCATTGTTGTTGGGTCCATCTTGAAGGGAACTGAACTTGGCATGCTTTTTCCTATATTATCTATAAAGAGTGATACCTGAAGCAGGTTGTCCACAGAAGTGATAGTTGCCTTTTGCTGTAAAGAGAACAAATACTTTTTAAAAAAAAAAAAAAGGCTGTTCAGCTACTGTGTGTAGCATGGATGACTGGGTACCTGGAACTCAGTTTTGACTAGGGAGCTGAGATTTTGACAGCTTGGAATCAGCCTTTGCACACTTACCCAGGCAAATTCACCATGTACAACACGGGTGATACTCTGGTCATGGTAATTAGACTGTGTGGTGGCCTCACAGTGTGTGCTCTGGCTCCCTGAAGGAACCCTGAATGGTGCCTGATTGGTCCCAGAATGTACTTGGCTCACTAGTCCTGTCCCTGTGCGTTAACAAAATGTATTTGCTCCGATGTCCTGGAGATGAGCTGCTGTGTATGTGGCCCAGCAACCACACAGGGGTAATAGTATATTCTTGAAAGATCTTAAAGGGATTCCTTTTGCCTCTGGAATGCAGGCTAGGTGTCAGTCTATTTTCTTCCTGGGATACAGCTGGCAATGATACAGCTCTGAGTGTTCAGGTTGTTTTGACAGCAATTTATCAGAAATTACTAAGCTTCTTAACTTCTGATATCACTCTCTTGCTTTCTCAGGTCGATAGCTTGGAATGTGAGATATAAGTGGCCACCAGTAATATGTGGAAACTTTTTTTCCAGCACTGATCTGGCCCCAAAGTGGTAAATTTGAATTCCAAGTTTAGAATACTCCTTTATAGGAGTCAGACCCATCTGCATTCTAGATAAAACAAAAAATTACTGAGGCTACAACAAACAGCTGCAGGATGCTGTTTGCAACATTGCTTATACTCTGTCCAGAAGTGCAATAACCACATTAAGAAGGAAAGTATGCTTAATCTGGGAGGAAATTACCATATTTATTGTTTGGGGGAAGATAGGGGCAGCTCCCTACTTCTTCCAAGTAGCTGTGCGTGGGTGACACGTTATGTCTCGGAGCTGCCCATCTTTCTGCCCCATTTTTAAGTGTTTACCTAAAACCGATTTTTTTTAGCAAAGAACATAAAAACCTAACACACATGAATATGAGATCTTACTCCATAATGTGTCTCAGTGCTCTAAAGCATTTAACCAATGCTTTTCAAAACTGACAGCTGGGGAATGCCTGGAGGATGACGGATTGTCACCAGAGTGGCACAGGATGCGCTGTGTCTGTATTTTTAGTTAGAATGAGTCTCTCCAGAGCCCAGGGATCTTAAGAAATGCAGGAAACTTCAGAAGCCACTGTCAGCCTGGCTAAGCCCTGTGGGAAGGCAAGCACTCTCATTTGTGACTGTCTCTATCACAATACTCCTGGTCAGGATCAGGAGGATCTCTAAACTTCAGGAGGGCGTTTTCCAGGAGGTCATGGCTTGTGTAATGATCATGAAAACAATTTAGAAGTGTAGCTTATGCATCAGTAGTGTTGATGTACACGTGTCCATCTTTCCAGTATGAATGAAAGACATCCTTCTGCTGCAGTTGATTTTTCTCTGAAGTTATTCTTACTGGCCTACCACAGGTGATCTTTTTTTTTCTTCACGTTATTTATGTGTTTTCTGATCTAGATAGGCTTCCTTGAAGTGATCTTGCTTGTGTTGCTTGGTCTTTCTCTCAGAACTTGTTATAAAGTTGTTAAGGATTCACTTGGTGTTTTGTATCATTTATTTCTATAAAATATGAGCACTGAAAATCAAAAAGTAGCAATCTTTATATTCCCCCTTAGTCTTCTGATGCAATGTCACTGCAGGATTGAAAGATTGGAGTAAAGACGTGGTTCTTTCTCAGGCTTGGTCCATTTAGACCTGAAGGTTGAGTTGCAAACTGCTGGTTGACTGTGGGGGGGCTCTTTTTTAAACAGGCAACTCATAAGCTTAGAAAGGAAAAGATTAGCACTCCTAGTTAAAGAAAATGAAAGAAAATAAGGAAATCTATATTTTAAAATACTTGAAAAGATGAGAACACAGAAAATTATTCTTACAGCTTATCAGCAGAAATATAGCAACAGCTTATCAGCAGAAATATAGCAAAATGATTTTTTTAAATAGGTTGTAAATGATAGATATCATGTATGGTTCTCTCTTTCCTTAATCTACAGTTTACTGCATGGCTTTCCAATAGAGATTTGTGTGGTGTGTAATACAATCTATATACTGAAGTTTTGATTTGAACCTGAATAACCTATATTAAGTTTGATCATGTGTGGTTATTAAAATGGTTTACAGTAAGTAGTAATCAATCATAATAAATGACATATGTTGATTCCAGGTTGTAAACCTGCTCATTGCGGAGTTCTGATTTGAAGCAACCTATTGCGGTTAAATTGAGCACATATGCACAATTCGCTGAATTTAATTGCCTGGCTGTGTACTGTCTGGTTTCATGGTACCACACAAGCTCTGACTACTGGAGTCTGAAAAATGAGGTGTCCAAAGTTTTCAGCTATTTATCTGTGTCAGACATGGTGATGTGAAGTGTAGAAGACCTTTAGAGAAAAGACTAAGAGGAAAAAACAGCTTTAAATCACTCCAGGGAGAGCTTCAGAAAAACAGAACCCAAACCAGCACTTCTCTATTTTCAAAGCAGCATATGCAAGCGTAGCTGCATGACTCTCATTAAGTTCATCTGAGTCATGCAGCTAAAGCCCCATGCAATGTTTTGAAAATGTAGGAAATAAAAATGCTCTTAAACCAGACATCTGGGCTTCTATCCAGTTTTCCGGTGATAACTTCTGATGCATGCCGATAATAAAGCATCATCCATGGGCTAAATTATTAAACTATAGAACTCTGCAGAGGGCTTATAAGTCAGTTTTATTTAAAAAACAAAACAAAAAACCAAGCAAAAGAAAAAAAGGCAAAAACTTCTATGCACTTTTCAGCAACGATTGCTTAACCACAAGGCCCTCTTCCTTTTGAAGTGTGTTAACCATTTTTTTCCCCTCATACTTTTCAGTTGTCTTTTTGACTTTTCCCCTAAAGTTCTCACAAGGTGCCCATCTGAGGTCCATGTTCTGCTTCCAATTTTTCTAGTAGAAAGTGCCCTCTCTTTGCTGGTTCCTTTATCTGAGGTGAAGCTGTATTACAGTACAGGTGCTAGGATGGGAAAAGCACACCTTTTCAGAGGTGAAGATGCTTTGCTGGTTCCCTGTCTTTTGTATTTTGCCGACAGGAAAGTAGTGATGTTAGTGACTCTTAGAAGTTTAATAATAAAAAATTTTCAATAGCAAGGAAGATGGTCTACATAAGTACTTCCATAGATTTTACGGTTCAATAGTATGCATATATAAGTGATACCGTGAACTTGCTGTATAAAATTAATGCTCTTTATTTGCTGTGCAAGTGCTTTGGTTTTAAATTTTTTTTTAATCATAGGAAACTCAGAGTTCCCAATGCTCAAATATTCATATAAATTGATTTTTTCAGAGAAGTGCCCTGTTATATGAAAAATTACCCAAGAAGTAGCCCTGGCAACTCCTCACTTCCTTAAATCTCTGGTTGCATTTCTAACACTAGGCAGAAGGCAGAAGCTTTTATGGGGTATAATAACCTGTTTTGTCATGTGTGGTCTGTTTCTCAGTGTCTGAGCTTGAAGTTTGGAAACATGTAAAATGGTTGCACTGTAGTTCCAAGGACAAGGTGGTGATTTCAGCTGAAGGTTGAAATAACTTGTGCTTTGTTTCAACAGCAAGAAAAATATTTTGACCCCAAAGAGGACATGTTGATTGTGGGGTAATTGAGATGATTAAAATCCAGCTGTTGTAGCTTTTACTTTAGAAAATATTTCTTAATTTGTCAAATCCTTTTCCCTTCAAGAAGAAAATACTCAGTAGTCTTCAAACAGGACATTGTAGTGTCTGAGCAAAAGGCACATGTGTTCATGTTAGAATCTGATACTAACACAAACAAGGTAGAGAATAGCTCTCTAGGAAGGACTGAAGGCACCAAGAAAAAAACCTTTGCAAGTCAGCCCCTTAAAAGGGACTTCCAGACTAGTGCAACCCAGAAATTGGCTGTATCATATATATATATATATATATACAGCAGTTCTGAGGCTGGAGGTTTTCCTCTGTGTGTTACTTTCAGCACTGGCAGGGGAAAAAAAAAACTTTGAATGGCAAGATGACTGATGCAAGTAACCATTTGCTATCTTAAAATTATCTAAAGAGCTAACACGGTGTCAGTGAAAATTGACTGAATGGTGTTTCTGGGGATTAAGCAAGATTAAAAGAAAAGCTTGGTGTTAAAAGCATTAATTATATTTAATAATTTAGCTGAAAAATGCCTAGGTTACTAAGGGTAGAAGATCCAACATGTAAATTCTGGACATATTTCCTCAGACGTGGTTGGATGTGGCTGGATGTGGCAGTACATTCTCTGTTGTTAAAATTGAGCGACTAAGACAGATCCCAGTGTAAAGTGGTTTAAGGTTTCTTCTAATATTTGAGTAGTGCAAGCAAAATAATAAGCTTTTCCCCCCACCTTTCAACCTTCGGTGCTGAAATCCCCAAGCAGTGAATTGAAGGCTATTTCTGACATCCTCTTTCTCCTCATATAGTCATCCAAACTATAAACAAATGTTCCTTTGCTTGCCGTACGGGCTTGCCTACACAAGGAAGTTACAGTGGTTTAACTGGGATGTGATTGTAAATCCACTTAAATTGGTTCCAAATGTTCTGTGAGCACTCTAAGCCTGATTTAAACTGAAATGATAGTCTGGTCAGTTTGTTCTGCAGACTTAAAACCTGCATTTTAAAGAGTTGATTGTTGTGCTGCAGTATGGAAGACATAGTCTTAAATGAAACATTAAGTCACTGTCTGTTGTGATATCCTATTTGAAGGTGAAATGACTCTTTCTGAGACAATGCTCCCGAGTGACTGGAGGCTGGGACAGCCCCACGTCATGTAAGGGTTGTTTGCTTTGTTTAATTCCAGATGGGTCTCCAGTGTCTTTTGAGGGAGCAATAGGTATGCTGTGTTTTTCAGTTCTTCCAGAGACCTGACTACTAGGTCTAGACTGGCTTGGGTCCATATTGCTCAGCGTTAGCCCCTGGAGGAATAGTGGGTTGAGTGTCTTGTGGCCCTTTGTACTTGGTCTGAGTAGACCAATGGTGTGGGTTTCTTTTTAAAACTTTGAAGTGCTGGGAAGAATGAGGTCTGTGTTTATAGCATTAGTGAGGTCTCGTGTTGTGGATATAGGGCAAGATAAGAGGATATTTGAGGGTACTAAGCCTGCCAAGATAGCCTGCATGGGGTGAGGGTGCCAGATTTCAGACTAGCTGCGGGCTATATGCTGTGAAAGACATTTCATAGCTTATATGCTTTTGCCACTAAAGAAATCTTTCTGATGCCTAGATTAAAAGACTACTTCTCTTACCTCTTAGCAGTATTGTTTAGAACAAGTATTTTTTTCCCCATCCTAGCCCAAAAGCATCTGTAGGTGGTCTGAGGAACCAGTCTGTTCCATGTATATTGGTCATCAGCCCTATTGTCTAGGTAGAGCTGGTAAAAATCTGTTGTTACCCAGGTGTGTTCAATATTGCTTATTAACCAGCTGGTTGAGTTGTTGAAATTTGAGGAGACATTCCCTCAACCTTGATTCACTGCTTTCCTGTTGATAATGTTCCTTCCCATTGCTAGTCAGGTAGGTCCTAAAAAATAAACCTATTGACAGCTGCACTAGCCTTCTGCCTCATGTAAAGGCTTGTGCTTGAGCTCAGTGTTTTGAACTCTACCTAATATTCCTTGTTAAAGGGTGTTGTGTTGCAGGATGTTTACAGGGGCTTATGAGGAAATGGGAAAAGCACCAAGAAATAGAACTCTTGCAGGTTACTACATAGGCAAGATGTAGGAGACCTGGAAGATCTACAAAGCTGGATATTGGGCATACTGGGCAAGTACCTGGAAATTGTGTGGTTCGTACGGTTTCCTGGGGCTTGGCGTGCATACGCTGTTAAACATAGGTGACTAGGTGGTGTGAACCATTGGCCTGAATGGGTACAACTGTCCTGCTACTCTTGTGCAAAGCCAGCATCTGCAGTTCTTTCTGGAATTGAGATGTTCCTTCAGAGAGCTGAGCACTTTCTTCAGTAACCAAGATCTTATGAGGGCTGCTACATGCTTCCAAGGAGAAAAGAAACGGTAATGCGTAGGACTTGAAAGCTTTCCACGCACCTGATCGCTCTTCTTATTTTTTAGTTGCCTTCAATTTACACAAATGTGCTGTGCTGGTCCATTATTAATATTTTTTTTAAAAGGTCTTAGTGTGTTTCAACTCAGGTGTTACATTGCTGCATTCTACACCAACAAGAATTACTTTTCCGAAGAAACATGCTGTTCCTACCTAGAATGAGGGGAGAATGCAATAGGGGGAAAACCATAACTGTGACTTAGTTGGACAAATTTTCATACAGAACATAGTTTCGATAGAGGAGAACATCTTTCAGAGCATCTGCTGTGTTCTGAAGAGCTCACTGTCCCAAGAATTCATGGAGGGAGTAAATTTGCATCTCCACTGCATTTAATTGATTTGGCTTGCAAATGGAAAACATTTATCCCCTTTTGAACTCTTCAGGTCCTCTTCCGCACCTGAGTCTAGTTCTGAAGCAGGAGTACTCTTGGAGGGTGTAGAAAGTACTCATACAGCAGCTGGAGTCATGCTGTTTTGTGTAGATCAAGTGAATCACCATGTGGATGCTTTCTGTGCGTACTTCCCTGCCGCCCACTGTCTGCTGTATTAAAAGCTAGCAACACTTGCACCCTTTACTGTAATTAGTTTGTGGAAATTCTACTCAGGATATAAATTAACTTTGTTTCTGAAGTAGCTTTGGGGTCTTGTACAAACAGTGCTTTCACAGTTTATATGTGAATTTGCCAGGTTTTCAAGTAAGATTGTGGTTAGTTTTCCTTCATAATTTTTTATGTTGTGTAAAAATTGATAAATACATCTTCATTCTCAGAGTAGCTACTTACAGCATTGCCTAAGCTGAAACCTCATTTGTAGACCTTATTCCTGTGAATGTTGCCTCGGGTGCATCTCAGCTTTTTGTTGCGTGTAACCAAACTTACTGGGTTTTTGTGGAGCTTGGTAAAGACTACAGAAACCAGAGGGAATTTGCTGGTCATTTGTCATCCAGGGTTTTCCCAGCGTGCAGGTGATGGTGTGAGTTTGTTCTGGTTAAAAACTCATTTGCAAAGTGCTGTGAAACAAACTGGTTTGTGGCAAACGCTGTCAGTCTGCCATAGTCTCTCCTTTACTACCCAGCCTTTTTTAGGAGACTCATTCATAAAAAGCACCAAGCTGCTTGCTTGGTGTAGTGAGGGAGTGTACAACGCCCTCCCAAAGCCACGTAATGAAATCATGGGCTGAATTTGGGTATCACATGAATGCATTGCTCCTTTGTATGAACTCCTAGGTTTTTCTCATCTAAGGTATTTTTCCTAGCTGCTTTGATTTTTCTTTATACGCAGCTCTATCAGGAGATAGAGCAAATGCTTTAAAGGCACACCAAGAATTTCTTTGTATGTATTGCAGTGAAAGAAAACTAATTGCTTTTCGAAGGAAGCTCAACCATTATTTCTTTAGTGAGAAGTACATCAATAAGTAATTTACCAGAGAAATTATTGCATGTGCTTACAATGTGCTGCGTATTTTGGCAAAAGATGTTTAGAATCTAAGTCTTTTAGCTTTTGCCAGCATGTAAGGAAATAAATTTAGACTTAACTTACCAATACTGCATGTATTTTCCACATGAGAGGAGTGGCAAGGAGAGCAGGGGAGAGGCCTTTTGTGAGCAAGCCTTGAAGCCTTTAGGGTTGGGGTAGCGTGTTTAAAAGCAGCTGTGTAAAAGAAAAATTTAAGTCTTGTCTATTTTTAGATTGTCCCACTGACCAAGAAAACAGTTGTATTGAAGAAAAATGGAACAAATGTAAGAAATACTAGGGAGCCTTTCAGATTGCATCATGTGTCCTGGTAGTTTTGGGCTACAGTGTTGTCTCTGTGCTGCAGTGCTAATGGAGCTGTGGGTAATGAGAAACACGGGCTGCTCCTGGGATTGCCGCTGTATAGGTTCACTCTTGTCAGCATGACACAAGATGAGCTGTATGTATGAGCCATGTAGTTTCTGTAGGGGTCTGCAGTGGTAGCTTTTCTGTTGCTAGTTTTGCTATTTTCCTTGGGTTCCAAGCTGTCAGAAAACTTTATGTAAACTTCCTGCATGAAAGTAGCTTAATGCAAGGGCTTACAGAGACTGAATTTTATTTCACAGGGAGGAAAGGGGGAAAATAGACTTGCAAGGAGAACCTGGCAGTTCATGTAGCCATAATAGGGAATCCTGAGGGGACCTGTGGTTCCAGACCTAAAATGACCTTGCTACAAAATTGCTCCTATTACACTTAATTCAGCAGCTCTGCAAAAGGATTCGTTTATGTGGTGACAAGAAAAGCAAAATCTGTGAACCTGTGTTTGTAAGTGTAACACATGAGATTTCTGCAAACAGAAGAAGGGAAAGGATTGAAGTTGAAATGTCCTGTAAAATAGGAGCTGAATAGTGGCAGTCAGTGTCTCGATCACCATCAGCTTTATTCAGTCAGTGCTGGGAATGCATTTGGTCCTTGGAAATCTTAAAATAGTTTTGATTACTATAAGACATTGCCTAGATTCATATCCAAGAAATAAGAATGCACAACTGCATTTTAGCCACACTAAATGAATATTGATGTCCTTATGGCTATGTGTCCTAGTGCCCTTTGTACTGTATGCAGGTATAAGTGAATGCATTTGTATGTGGATTGGGAAATCTCTGCTTCATTTAACTACATATAGCCTAAATGGAAACCACCAATTTCACAACACTATGGGAAGAGGCAAACTAAGAGCAAAAGTAATACCATTTTTTTAATGAATTATAGCATTCTATACAGTCCTTTTTAAAATTCAATTCTATCTTCCTCCATCCTGATAACCTCTACTCCTAAAGGGTTAGAGATTTCTTTGAATTGAGAAGCACTGTTACGTGTTCCTGTGTTCTTGTGGTGCCATCCTGGGGTGCTGCATGAATGAGGTCTGGGTTTGGGATTTTTTCTTTCAATTAACTGGATGTGGAAAGAGGATACTATGAGTTTAGAGAAACAGGCTGCTTGTTAGGTACTTCAGGGCATATACATACACATATGTGTCAGAAAATGTGTTACATTAAGGCCAGCTCCAGTTGGAGCAGGATCAGGTGTATTCCAACAGTGTCTCAGATACAGCTCCACAAGGCTACAGGGTTGCAATGTGGGTATTTAGTACTGGTTTTTTGCCATTTCCACTTTCCCCTTTCCAAATGCACACGTTGGGGTTTTGCTTTTGCATTTTGTCTTCTAATTTCTGGGGCCAGATTTGTGTTAAAGGTTCTGGTCTCTCAATGTTCTTGTTTTGGTATGTGAGGTGTTGAAATACTTTGTTGTTACCGATCTGTGGGGATGTGCTTTATTCAGGCTGCAGTGAGCGCTAGTGCACATCCTGAGTGTGTGAAGAGCCTTAGTGGGTTTAGCCTTCACTTTCGACTTATGGCATTATCAGGCTTCTCTCATGGAATGCTGTGTTTTGTTGGCGTTCCTTTTGTTTGTACATTCAATACCAGTCTCACTGGCCTGTTGATCTTTTCTGTAGCCGTTTCTGTGCTTTCCTTCTCTTTCACTGCCCTTATTTGGGTAGTAGCAGTAGCATCCTTTTTTCCACAGTTCCCTAATCTTCTATTTCAAATACTGCTTTCTTGCTTTCTGATACAATTTTCGTTACTGGATTCTAAGTGCTTAGCAAAATTTCAGGTGGATAAATTACTTGAAACATTGATGTTTCCTAATCTATTAATACAAATAGTTGAACTTGTGTCTCTTTTTTATCAATTTATTTCAGCACTAGAGAACAAATTAAGAATTACAAATCCAAAGCACTTCTATTACTTTATCATTGGTTAAAGATACCACTTAGCTTCAGAAAAGCCAGCAGGTCATTTAAAACCATGTAATAGCATGTCCTTATCTTTTTATCCGAGATGTGGGTCAATTACACAGTTGTGAAAGTTGTATCAAGACCAGTCTGGAGTGATTACATGCTGAGGAGATATCTTAAATTCTCATTAATACATGCTAAGCTATTAATAGTTAGTTCTACAGTGATGTGCTGGTACTCAAGGGCAGCTAAAGAAGTTGATTAGGCAAGGCTGGGAGGCAGGAAAAAAAAAAAAAAGAAAAAAGAACATTAACATTAGTGAATTGGTTTCAACACTGCAGGCACTGCTGTGTGTGCATAAGCATTCCGTAATGTCTTCCACATTAATGGAAACCTTTCTTTACTCTCTTTTTGCTAAAGAAAGGAGTGTTAAGAGTAGTGTTTATTTTGTAAAAGAAGGCTGATGGTACTGGTAGTTCATAGCATGAGTTCCCACTGCTTGGCAGCAGAGAGTGGCCTGGCGTGATGTTTCCAGTTTGCCAACCAAATAGCTGAGCCCACCTTGCTCCTCAGGCAGGGGTGGGAGGAGGATGTAGCCAACAAGCTCCCGCCTTGGTTCCTCTCAGTTGGCATCTTCCAACCATCTCATCCTGACTTCTACCCAAAGCAGACCCTCTGCTGGCTTTGTAGGATAATGATGGGCAACTTCCCAGCATCATCAGTCTTGATAGTCTTGCTCTGGCTGCAGTTTGGATCACCTTGACCACATGCAGATGTGCTGAAACCCATCATCCTGATGAGGCTTGACTGAACTGTCCTGAGCCATGTTGTTGTTTCATTTGATTTTTTTAAAAAGTCAGTGTGTAAGTCCTGTCACCTCTAGCTTGTCACATATACACATGATGTGACAATCCTAGTGTAGTGGTGTCAGCTTCCTTGATATCCCAGAAAAACTTGAGGAAGGATGAAAAATAAATTCAGAATAGAGCTGGCTCTATTTGTAAAAGGGAAATGTTCTGAGGAACTGCTAAGTTTAACCACATCTTTTGGCAAGTACATCTGCCCTTTGGCAACACAGGCCATTTCTAATCATATCGTCGTAGGCTTGCTTCTGCAGCAATTACTGTGCTGGAGAAATATTAAGTCCCTGAAACACTTCACACCATAAGAGCTGGAGAAATATCTTGCCTTTTCTCTACTTGGTTTCGTAAGATTTAAAAAAAAAGTGTCAGATTACAGCTGTCTGCTAAATTTGTTCTTATGGGCTGCACGTTCATTTTACCAGTCATGTAAATATTAAATGCTTAATTTGGCATCCTGATTAGATGTTCATGTAACTCAACACAAAAAAAGAAAAACACCACCTCACTGTGAAGAAGAAGAGTTTGCATGGCCTGCTATGTTTTGTTGGGTTTTTAAATGCATTCATCAGTATATCAGGGCCAAATGTTGTTGGAAGAGGCAATCTTCTCATGTCTTAATGGCTAGGTCCTTTGATGTACATTGCGTAGTCATCCGCAGATGTGGTATCTTTCCACAGTGCTCAAAACTCCTGGGGCAAGAAACACGATTGATATCTAATGGTAACCACTGAGAAGAAAAACAGAGGTTTGCTAATTCTTACTTAGTTTTAAAGTCTTCAGAATTATTCTGAGGATTTGAACTCTTGCTAGCCTGTGTAGCTGTGGGATGATGCTCCTCCTACCCCTTGTGCCCCTCTCCCTCCTGTTCTGTTCTGTGCTTGCCTCTCCTTTGAGTGTTACCTGTGCTTTGGAGGAAGGGTTTTGGCAGCTGATCACTTAGAGAAGAGGAGCACGGAAACAACGTGGATAAGGAAAAAATCAAATTTTCTGCATATGCCTCTTCTATAAGCAGAGAAAGATGAAGCTGATAAAACTGTGTGCTTTAGTATGCCAAAATATAAACTGTGTATCTGTAGTCAGCAACAGAAGAAATAGCAGGTGTTCAGGTTTATTTAATAAATTAGTGTTTAAAGCCAGGAAATCTGTTGTATTAGTTGCTTTGATATCTATATATCTGACCAAGCTTTGCAGTAAATGCGTAGGGGTTTTTTAATGAGACAAAGGCAGCATGAAACTTTTAAAATAATTAACACTGGCAGAGAAGATTTGAAATTATTTTTAAGCTTAAGTGGGCACTTGTTTGGGGTGCATAGGCCTAGAGCAAATGCATTTCAATTGAAAAATATTGAGCTGTTTTCAGGAAAGAGTTAATAAATGGTGGAGGTATAAAAGGAGCAAGGGAAATACTCCTTGGCAAATGAAGTGAGTCTCAGGCAGCCATGCCTACCCTGTCAAATCTTATTAATAAGGCTCTTTACCTATATTATAAAATTGGTGCTGTACATTCTCTAAAGAAGGGATTATTTTAGACTGTGTGCATTTGGACAGGAGTAAGAGCCCGGCACTGAGACAGACATCTGTAACAAGGGGTTTTTAATCAGGATACATTATTAATGAACTGCACAGCAGACATACAAACCTGCTTTATTAGGCAAACTGTAAATGAGCCTATTTGGTAAGAACATGCAAAATACGTGTGTGCTGAGAGAGGATATTTTGAGAATTTAACTCATTTCTGAATAGTAAAGGCATCCAGTCTGGCTATAATTGGTGCCTGTGGCAATTGTTGATACTCCGACTACATTAGCTTTCTGTGCCCTTTAGCAGAATTGGGAAAACATTTCTAGTACTCGTTAAGCTGTCTATTATCAAGACATCATAAATATACACGTTTAGAATGGATGATTTGCTATCCCAGTGCCTTAGAGCACTTAAATAAATTAGTTCCTACTATTTCAGGCATTACTGTTGCTGTAATTATGCATGAAGCAATAATGCAATTAAAATTGTCTTCCAACTTGCTCAAGTGGGAATATTTTTTGAAAATAATACTTGATCTTTTCTCAAAATATGCTCTGGAGCAGGTGGATGGGCTGCGTGGCTCAAAACAGCAGTGCTGGGCTGTTTTACCTCGAGATCTTCAGTTTGCCTGCAGCTCAAGTCAATATTAACCAAGTATTACCATCTGTTGGCTTTTGTTGACCTCTGGAAGGAGACAGCAGTCTGATTTTTTTTTTTAATTTATTTATTTATTTTTAATTCCCACACCCCCCCCCTCTGGTGGCCAAGTGCCCATATCACAGCTGGCATCGAGTGCTTCAGCAGTGGGGTTTCTTATTTAAAGAATGCAGCCACACTTCAAGGCAGGAAACGGGCTAGTTTTCGGTTTGCAATATGTTCCACTCTTTGCGCACAATACCTACTGATCTCAGATCTCTGCAATATCTGCTATAATAAATCGCAGCAATATATCAACCCAGATTTCAGCCTTAGGTCTGAATTTCTTTACATTTAAATTGGACTTCTTGTTCCTTGGGAGAAAAATATATATTTTGTAGCTGAGTTAGAAATAAGCTTTTCCAGCTTTTTGGCAGCCAGGTAATAGTTAAAGTGAAAAGATTTCTTTTTTCCAGCCAGAAAAGCGGTTTAATAACTTTGGGTCCGTTTGCTTATAGCAGTACTGGAGTTGAGCCCTGCAGACCCCTGGAGCTTGGCAAGCCAGCCAGACTTGGCAGGTTTTCCTACCAGCTTCCCAAGTCTGAGTCAAGCACGGGTTGTTGCAACTTCAAATATATTTAGTACATTTTGTTAACAGGAATGTTGAGGTGGAGTGTTGGTTTTTTTTTTTTCTTCGCTGACCTTAAAGAATACCATACTCTCTCCACAAACAGCTGGTCCTTAAACCATGCATGACAATTTATGGCTTGTGTTAAATTTGAAATAAATGTATATTTTACACAAAGTATCTGATTTACTCTTGACATGAAGATATTGAGGAAGTATGTGACATTCTTTCTGTCGATCGGCATTTGATAACGTAAATCTCTGGAAAAGACAAGCATGGCCATAAGTTTTCAGTGCATCACAACTGCAACAGGTTTTGCCCTCTGTTTGGAGTGTGTGGTGCATGCAGACTTCAGGAAGAGTTGGGGATGTGCTCACTTCCAATTTTCACCTGTATCGATTCTGCCAAAAGAAAAATAGTTCAGATTTGGCTTTTGAAATAGCAGAACATTGAACTTTCTGAATGTTAGTTCTTGCCCACCTAAATCCTAGCAGCCTTGAAATAAGAAGAAAACTTTTCTGTTGCAATGTTGAAAGATGCTGCAGAAGACTAAAGATGGTGACACCTAGGTATGTATTTACCACAGTCAGGCACATCCATCTCAGTATTCTCCTGTAGTGATGGACTAATCTCGAGGTAGTTTTAGCAGGATCTTCAATGAATTCTGCATCACCCAATTATGGTAGGGTAGCAACTTCGAATGGAAAGAATTGGGTTGTTGAGAGGGTATTTTTCACTTGCACTTTTGACAGTCTGTCTGCTCTTCTGTAATGCATCTTCACAGCTTTGCATCTTCCAAGTCGTGTATGATCGTATCTTCACTTCATTACTGCTAATATTTTTGTTGGGAAATGTGAATCTAAGATGTTAGCTTTGAGTGGTTTGGGGCTTTTATTCTAGCCGTGGGCCAGCTACAGAAAGTCTGGCTGTTTTGTTTTACCCTCTTGATGGAAAATCAGAAAAGTCTGTTTCTGGAGGACTAGTTGTGGGAGGCTATGGTTTCCTAAGTAGCGTGAGCCAATATCATAAAAGACCTGAACATTTGCTACCAAACCTTTGAAGTTTGCTTTGCCCATTGGAATCTAGAAAACTGAGCAGAGCACAGGCTGAGGTTGCCCGTAAGGCAGACAGGCTTCTTATTTGTGAACTACCTATGTTTTCTAGAAATGCTGCCCTTGTTCATAGTTGCAATTAATTGCAAGTTGCTTGGAGATGATAAATGTCTGGGTCATCATTGCTAAATATCTGGCAGTATGCTTGTTTAAAGCTCTGTTTCTTCCTAGGAGAAGAAACCCTCAAGTTCCTACCTGCCGGCTCCAAATTAATTGTGGTTTCTTTTTGGGACCTCAGGCTCTGTACCCAAGATCTTCAATATCTTTCATTTGAAGAGCTGGGGTACACAACTGGTTGAAACACTTCAAGTGTGAGTGATGCTAGTCCGTACGCTCCTTTGGGCCATTAATTGAGTCCTTAGAGCAAAATTTAGAGAGCAGTGGTCATTCAAGGTATCAATACAGTAGAGGTGATGGAAAAAAAGTTGGGATGTAGAATGCATCATCTTCTGTCCTTTTTCTGGACAGACCTGGAGAGATGAACACTTAAATGCTTACTTAATTTAAATTAATGCATGTGAAGGAAATAGAATGGTTTGGGGTTTTTTTTAGGAAACTGGAGAAATATTTTGCAGTTCATACTAGAGAGAGATGCATGTCAACTAAATGGAGATGGAAGAAACAGCTGGCCCTTCAGAGACCTTACAAGGACTCTTCTAAATGACAGACTGCAAAAAGAGCAGGAGGCATAGAAAAGCACAAACCTTAGAATAATGTAGGGTGAAATCAATAGAGAGTCCCTGCTAGAAAGAACAGCTGAAGGTTAAAAAATAATTAAAAGTAGGAAATAAGTCTAAATGGCTGGCCTACTGTGCAAGGTATACCTATAAGCAAATTTGTTGAGATGAGTGTCATTGCTTCTCACTGAACAGTGAAAGTGTATTAATTTTAAACAACAATGGTGATAGATGTAAAAGCAGCTGCAGAGGTGCCAGAATAAAGTTTTAAGCTAACCTTGGTTTCTGATCTTCTGTGGACAGTGGTAGCTCTCTGGTAGACTCATCTGGTCTCCAGCTTTCCTTCCGTGATTTTGTTTCCTAATTGCTTTTTGCATACACAGCATTGTCTGGCAGGCACTTCCATAGATCAACCATGTGTTGTGTCTGAAAACATTTCACTTTGTGTAGCCTGCTAATCTAATGTCTTGCCACACAAAGCTGATGTGAACAGCTTTTCCTTATTCTTGTCAACCTTGTAAATATTTTAATCTTCCCCTAAATTGTTTCTGTCCCATGATGAAGAGTCCTAGGCTGCTTAGATACTGCACCCGTGAAGGCAGTTGTAGGACTTGATGCAGTCTTATTGCCTTCTCCTGTCCTCTTTTCTAGTCCTCTCTTTTCCATTTTGGGTGGGAGCAGAGAAGAGGCCAGATAAGATGCAGTTAGCTAGTTGCTGAGGTATTTTGCTAGGACACTAATATTGCACAAGTTAGCCAGAGAATAAATGATGCCGGTAGGAAAGTGCTGCTGTACGTGAGCGACAGAATGGTGTCAGAAAAGATGCCCAGCAGTGAGTGCCGTGGGCTCTCAGGTGGTGAGAAGGGAATAGGCACGGGCATCATTTGGCCCCTCTGCGATACCTAGTGCATCCAGTGCAATGTTAACTGGTCAAGTAAATGCATGACAAAAACATGTTGAAAGGGGGTAAGGAGGGGGAGTGTGTGTGTGTGTCCAGTGTTGAATTAATTATGACTTAAGTCCTGTGGTGCACTAGGGGCTTTAAAAAGGACTACAGTCACAAATTCACAGAAATCCTTTGGTATCTATTTAATGCAGTGATTCATGTGGAAACTGTTTCAGGATGTCCTTAAAATGCTGATTATTCTTCTGGTTTCAAATTTACTTGGGAAAAGATAATTCTTTCCCTTGCTTCATATATTCTTTCCTAAGCTTCATTCAATGTCTGCTGACCGAGAAAGAAACTTTGTTCCAACTCAGTTAAGCAGTTCTTGCTTCAAAAAGCTGCTTAAACAAGATAAGAAGTAAGCTCAAGGAAGCTAGGTCTAAGGAAAAGCTGAAAAGAATTTACCTACACAGTGCTGCTTACAGCAGTCTTCTGGGATCGTGGTGTTACGGAGTCCTTGTCAGTTGGAAGGCAACTTGGAGGCCATCTGGTCCGACCCCTTGCTTTTTAAGTAGGGTGAACGCTAAATTCAAAGCAGGTTGCTCAGGGCTTACCCTTGTAAAAAGGGTAAACTTGTAAAAAGGATGGAGACTCTGCAGCCTCTTTTGGCAGCCTCTTCCAATGTTTAATTATTAAATGGATAGTTTATTAAATAGTAATGTTTACATCATGTAGATAACAAAATTGTAATATAATTATTTAAGTGGTAAGTTGGTATCACTAATTCTGGGACTGTAAAAATAGGACACAGAAGTCAAGCAGAGCATCCATCAAAACACACTTACCTTGAAAGTTCTCGTCTTTGCTGACCAGCATGGAAATGAGTTTGGCTTCTGGCTCCAAGCATGTTAATTTGCCAGCAATAAGGCTTTCTAAATAGTTTGAGGCCATTTATTATTTTTTTTTAGAGCAATAATGCAAATACAGCAAACTGCTCCATCACCTGAGTATTTTATTTTAGATAAGCAGTACTCTGGCAGTATTTAAAATGTAAGACTTTAGAAGAGAGTAACTGCCTGGCACTGCTGATAATTATTTTTAGCATGACAAGCAGCTGTCTCCAGATGGTGGTCTGTGTTCCACATCCTTCTCCTCTACTGTAAATGGAAACGTACTGCAGTAATAATCTAAAGCTTCTTGTAACTTGTTTTTGTTTGTTTCAGCTTTGGTTTGCTTTCGTTAATGGATTTTCTGGGCAGATCTTATTTGAGCGATGGTGCATTGGTCTGTATAATGTGGTAAGTGTTAAATGTGTTGACTTGATAGTGCTTGGGACTTGTATGTTATTTTGTTGTGTACCGTTTCTCACAGGTAACTGTCTTGGATGTTTGTCAGGAAAGGTGAGTTCATTTGTAAGAGACATTTTTAATCCACTCTAATGTTGATAAAAATTAATTTTTGGATGGTGTTTTTATCACAAAACTAAATTTGGGAAAATGCCTTGAAAATATATGTTTGGCCTAATACAACTTCCGTAAAACTCTGCAGCTTTTAGATTGAATTTAATTTCCTCTTCAGAAGTGTCTTTGGTCTTTTGTACTAAATATTTTGCTGGCTGTTCATGTTAGAAATAGATACAGAGTCTTAAACTTCTAGTTTTGATTTGACTTTTTTTCTCAGACTCTGTAACAGTTAGATGCTCAGAGCAGTGTCACGCAGGTGCTTTGGGCTGACTCGTGCTGTATTAGGTACAGAAAGGGAAGTGGCATTGCCGTGTCACCAGCATTTCTGACTTGACCCAAGAGCAGGATGTGTCAGTCCAGGAGTGACTTTTGCTGTGCTTTGCAGACAGTGTGCCACGTGGCTTTTTCACTTTTAATTGATAATATTATTTAATCAATAGCATTGAGTAAAGTCTGGAGGATCTCTAGGACCAATTTCCATAGCATACCATAGACCTGTGCTGGTGTTTTCAACAGTGTTACCCTTGTAATATTGCTGATAAGCACCCTGGTGTCTGGATTTATAAGCCATTAGGACGCTTTGTCAGTGTTGAGAAATCCTTTGCATTTCTCTTTGGAGGGAGGAAATTTAATTTTTTTTCTTTAAGCAGACTCATTCCAAATATATGGTAATATAGAAAAAGCCAGTAAATTATCACTGAGTAGTATTAATGGAAACACTTAACTTCTGTCACATTAATCTTAAAAATGATGGCACAAACCCTCATATTCCATAAGATTTCATATTCTTCATGGAAGATACTTGTTCAGGGATTTTCCACTCCCTTGATTCTCTTCACCCTAATTTCCTGACTGTTACTCAGTCTCTGTCATTTGTGTTTAGATATTTGCATCTATTATCTTTAAACCTGATTTGATGGATCTACCTACCCTACATAAAGCTCATGGATGAAACTCATCTTCTAGAGTTAGTGAAGTAGAAATTAACCCTTGTTTTGTAAGTTGGTATTTTCTAAAATTAGAACTGGTTACATAGACTGATGAAAAATCAAATGCTGGTAGGATATTAGGGACTTGTACAGTTTGAAGGGGTTAGATTTTAAAAGTGGTTTAGCACACTCATTCTCTTCTGTGCAGATTAACCCTTTGTTTCATGAGTAGTCTCATTAAAAATTACATGTAGGAAATAATAGTAGCATTGTAATTCCTGCTTTTGCACTGGAAGCTTACCTTCATTAACAAAAACATTAGAAGATTTACTTCAAGTGAGAGTGTCAGTGCCCCAGTAAACAGGGAAACCTGGGGAAATACCTTAAAGCTGTATGAGACCGTGCCCTTTTTTGGAATATACTAGACCAGTGGTCTTAGTTTCAGTTCACCACCCTCAGGCTGCTGCCATTTTAACCATCTGGTTTATCACTTTATGAGTAGAAGCAGCACATTCCCAGTTGGATCTATGGATGTAATTATTGATTGTCACTGATCTCTAGTCCTCTGTGTTGCTCTTTGTCTACTCCCCGACTGCCAGCTCGCTGCTGGTGGGAACCACAACTCAACTTTTGCAAGCAGGCAGACACACTAGAAACAGTTCATAACTTCAAGCTGCTTCTTAACTTCAAGAACGCTTCTCAAACTGTTAAAAAAAATGTATGTGTAGGATTAGAAATTATTTTTCTGATATAAACCATTAATGTAAAATGAAGTGAATGAAGTGTAGTATTCAGACACGCACACCGGTATTATTTTCACGCTGTGCCTGCACTGCAGACCGCAAGAAACATGGATACCCAAGCTGGCTTTAAATGAGCTGCCTCAGATCCTGGAAACACTTTAAGAGCAGCAATGTGGGACTCAGCAGAGGCTAATTTACTCTGCTTCTGGCAAAGTGTCCTGCTGCCTCTCCTGGAAAGCTTCCGAGGCTTGGTCATCTAAGCGTCTGCCCATAGCACAGACACATACTGCAGTTAATTTGTTCCTATCAGGCCATGCCTGCCTGGAGAATCCCCAAAGCACCATAATACAGAATAGTCTTTGTTTTTCAGTAGATGTTTTTTTGATGTGATTTCCACATTTGCTTTGTCTGTAAAGTTAGCTTTGGTAAAGCATATTACATATTTAATTATGGCTACAATTGCAGCTATATTTGAACCCATTCCCACAGGGCTTTTTTTGAAAAAGTACATGTTGTCTTTCCTTTGCAGGCTGATGTGTTTTACCCTAACTAGATTAGTTCGTACATCACAAACTACTGATGCTTAACTTCTTGTGTTTTAGCTAATTGGTTAATAGTAAGAATTTTCTTTCATGCTTCTATTGTTCCTAAGTCAATATTTGAGAGTTATGAATTGCTGAAATTCATGTTTGGACTTGTTTGGACACTTGAAAATTATGTCAAATAACACACTAGTTGGTAATAAGTCTTCACTGAAGTCTGGGAATTTTGCTGTTGTCTAGATACTGATATATTATCTGAGATCCACTTAAAATTAATAGCTGCTGTTAATTAGTATTTGCTTTCTTTTTAGATTTTCACAGCACTGCCACCCTTTACTCTGGGAATTTTTGAACGATCGTGTACTCAAGATAGCATGCTTAGATTTCCACAGCTATACAAAATTACTCAAAATGCAGATGGGTTCAACACAAGGGTAAGGGAAAGTCTGTTTCTGTAAGAATAACAATGAGCATTCTTATTTCCAGGTCTTTCTCATCAGAAAATAACTTATTCCCCACTGTTACTCCAGCTTCACATTAGCTGCTGAGATTAAGGTTGTTCTGCCTCCCTGCTCTTTTCAAGGGATTATATTTTTTTATTAAAAAAGAGTCCTTGTTTTTCAATAAGGATTTTCTGTTATGGCTTCAACTGAAACTGGTCTTACAAACCTTACTTTGAATCAAAATTTTATCTGAGTATGATTTTTCAATACATAGCTACTGATAAATGGTGAACTTGTTCATAGGAACTGGATAACATCACCTTGATTTTATTCAATATACAAGTTGTCGTCATGCTCTCTACTAGGGGGCTTTTTCACAGTTAGTATAGCTTAATTCCCATAGTTCTTTCAGAAAATAAAATTTGAATTGGTTTACTCGGACTTTTGAGTTTTGAAGAAACACGTTACTTCATTTTGCTATTTAAATGCTGGAAATTGCCAGCATTTGGTATTCTGTCTTCACTCCCTACCAGTCACATCTAAATGTGCTTCTGAACCAAGGAAGCTGTACGATCGCTTTGTTCAGAGAGAAGATTGTTAAGTACGTAAAGGTCTAGTTTGTGCAAAACGGCATTATCTCTAAGTTAAAAGTTGTGGGCCACAAAGTATTTGCTCACTAAAAGAAATAGAACATTTCATAGTATTGAATTAGTCTTTTAAAATCATTCTTTGAGGTAATTGAAGAAGAGTGACTCCATCTGTTTGCTGTATTTTGACGAAGAACTTAAACTGCAAGCATGTTGCCTTTTATTTTTTAATTTGTTAGAATAAAACCATCCAACTGGACCAGTGTTTTCTTATGAAAGAGCAGAAATTGTAGGAGGAAATAGATCCTGCAGAAGTTTAGGTATTTCACTTCAGGACAAACATTGTCTGACTCTAAACTACACAATGAAGTGTTTGTTAGGAGTTTGAGAGAGGTCAAGAGTTTTGGACTTTACTGACGACTTGGTTTGTTTTCCCTCAGGTTTTCTGGGGTCACTGCATCAATGCCCTGATCCATTCCATCATCCTCTTCTGGTTTCCACTGAAAGTGCTGGAGCATGGTAAGGGCTTCATTATTTCTTACGTCAGTAACTGATGTTCAGTCTTACAGAGCCCAATATTTTTATAGAATGGGAGGTCGTGACAAGTCGCAAGAAAATAATGCTGACAGACAGTTCAATAGGCTGTAGCTGCTGAACTTGGCTGGTTACCTAGGGGCTTTCAGAACTTACTCTAATTTAACATAATTATTGTTCATATAGTGGCTTTAATACATGAAAAATTAAATTGCTGCTTTGCCAAAAAGGTCTTACTCAAATACTGAATAATGTTCTATACAATGACACTTTTTTTTGTAGTGGGTTGAGATCTCCACCTTTTACTGTATAATGTTCTTACAGCAGCTGCATTGCAACCCTTTGCTTATATCTTGTTGCATCTTTCTCGTTCTGTAACACAGTACTGTAAAATGTAGGATGAAACACTACTATTAAAGTAGTGCTAAAGCCTGTGGAAAAAACTTAATTGGCTGGAAGGGAAGTAGACCAGATCAAGAGTCAGAGATACTGGGGAAATGAGACTTTTTGTTGTACGATTAGGCTTATTAAGTCTTGCTTTCCATGAAAGGTAATGCAACTACATGGTATTTCAGGGAACAGTAGATCCCATATGGTTCCTACCTAGCTTTACAATATAGTTGTGTGGGCAGGAAAAAACATGGGAAATCTTTTCTTTTACTATCGTAAGAAATAGGACTAGATCAGATAAGGAATTTTAGGTTGGTGACGGGGGAGTAGTATTTATCTAAACCCATGAATTTTTCAAAATTAAAACTGTTTCCTGGAAAACACTAATTTCAAGAAAACCACCTCAGCTCCAGGATGGATTAGTTGGGGAGGAAGGTGAAAGAAAATGGAAAGGGAGGGAAGATAAATGCTGACATCAGAGGTATGATGGTATATATATTTGTGGGAGGCAGGTTCAGGTTTCTCTGCCTGGCTTAGTAAAACATCAGTATCATATCCTTAGTGGCAGCTTCACACGCTGTCTAATGGGCCGTACAAGAAAGGGACTTCCCTTTCCTCCGTATGTGGGCTGGGAGCTCGGTTCAGTTTTAGGGGAGAGAGATTTTTATGGTTGATTTGGTTTGTTTTGATTTGAGAGGGTTTGTTGTTCTGTTTCACTGTTTATGTGAGAAATGTTAATCTCTAATAGCTCTTCTTTAAATCCAACTTTAGAAATTCTAGGCTGATGTCTGTAGTGGTTACAGTTAAAGAAAAATACAGTTTTTGTTTTAGTCTTCCATAAATGTTTTTCTGAGTAATTCCTAAATAGATAATGTACTTTTAATTTCAACAATTAAAATGATAAGACTGGAATACTCACCAGCTCAAATGGTAACTTTCTGAGTTCCTTTGAATAGGTTGCTTAGTTTGCTTTCTGAAGAGGAATGAATATTGAATTTTCAAGTTTCTTTGTATTTCCAAATGAAAAAGGGATTTTGGTGCCAGAGACAAAAATGCGCCATTCACACTGGGATGTTTTTTAACCTCTCGAGTTCCTTAGAATGTGAAGTGTGTATAGTCCATGAATGGACACTTGTATAGCTTTAGAAATTAACGTTCACTAATTGCCCTGCTGTTCTCATTAACAGAAATATCATTCCTTTAAGGACCGCCTAGCCTCTGAAAGTGGAAGGTCATGGAAATCACTGGGGGGGGAGGAAGGCATTAGCCTACTGCATTAAAATGTAACTTTAAAAAAAATTGAGACTTGCTCCAAAAATTATACAATTCCATAAATATGCAGTCATGTTGCACTAGAGTAATATACTGGCAGAGTCATTAGGTCAGTTTATTCTAGGCCTATCAAAACCGATATGTATTTAGGCATGCCTTTTTCTTAATAACCTGAGACTTGTGGCATCAGCAGGGTTCACTGGATGTGGAAGGCTCAATTGTCTCGTGCTCTTCACCTTTTTCATTGTCACTAGAGGTAAAAGCAAAGTGACTGTTAAAACTTGATGTCTATTTGTGAATGATGTGGTAAATGACTGAAGCCAGAGTACCAGGGGAGGAGTTGGGCTGATAGAGAAGCCACTGGCTGGAAACCAAACCAACTCCTAACCAAGCTGTCTCAGGCTTTAGCTCCTGTTGCAGTGTTAGTGACTAGTCTGACTGCTGCTGTTTCTTGGTAGTTGGGGTTCAAAAGAGTAAAGAAAGCAGTGATATAGAACCAGCAACTTCTGGAAAATATTCACAAGCTGTTAGTTCTTCAGAGACAACCACATGCAGCCATTGTAGAAGAAAACCAGAAGCAGCTTGGGGTTACTGCACTGACTAAATATATAGTCTTTTTACATGTAAGCTGGGCAGTCTTCACCACAGAGGTCAGGGTGTGAGGGACTCTCCTCTGTAGACTTAAAAACTTACTGACCCTGGAGACATACATTATAGGAACATAGTTAATTAAGTGGATGACCCCAGTTTAAGAATGTCAGATCCAGTTTTACAAATAAGTCTAGCAAAATGGTACCCTCATAGTAGAAGCACTGTGCTTGGCAGTATGTGTTTAGGAACAGGTCCAAGGTTTTATCTTAAGCCTTTTTCATCCGTGCTGTTTGTGTATTTCTCTAGCAGTTATCTTAAAACCTGTGAAAATAGCAATACTTACCATGCTTGAGTAATGCTTGAAAGCTCCTGTGAGTACGAGTTCATTTGGCATTAGTGTGGCTGTCGAATGTGCTTTCATGGTGTTCCGGTTTTATTCAACGAGGGCTAAGAAAGACTAAACAGACATTTGAAGTGTTGCCAAGGTTGGCACTTTCAAATGATAGATTAACATGTACTTACCCTTGTGCCCACTGACTAGAGAAAGGGTGTGTGGAAACTGAATGCTGCTCAGTTACTGAATTAACCTCCAGTCCTTTATAGATGAAATTTTTGTGACTTTTCTTAATTCAGCTCTATGTCACCACAAATCAGCTGGTGTTTTCCAGGGTTTTTCTTCACAGGCACAGCAAATAAAGGGATTTGTTAGAGGTGTCAATTAGTACAGAACAGACAGGAACAGAAAAAGTGACATGGACATACCTCAGCTCTTAGAGGCAAATTACATGTTAGGGTCTGGCAAACACTTCCCATTTTGCTAGAGCAGCTGGCAGTTAGGACTATGGATATAAGCTCTATCCAAGCATCTTGGATAAGGCCTGGCTTAGCAAAACTTCTCCATTACCATTATCTCACAGCTTCTAAAAATGCTTTTAGATGTTCTAAAAGGCAAGGTTGGGATCAGTTATTTTCTTCCAAAAATCTCCTTGTTATTTTGAAACAGGGCTGGAACAGGTTGCCCAGAGAAGTGGTAGATGTGGCATCCCTGGAAACATTCTATAATTTCATCCGTTCTATTGATAAACTGATAGCAAATGTGATAATTTTTCTTTTTTCTTTCAGATGCAGTATTCACAAATGGCCAGGGAATTGACTATTTATTTGTTGGAAACATAGTTTACACTGTAAGTTTGTGTATGCTAGCAATTTTGAATGGTAGAATTTCTTTTTTGTATACTATGAGAAAATGGTGTAAACCAGAAGAAAGCATACGAGTAAAATAAAATCAAACTTAACGCTGTGTGCATGATTTTCCCCCTTCTTTTTTCATTTCTTTTTTTTCCAGACATGCACCAACAATATCTTCTGCTCTGTCCTTCCCCCATCCCACACTGCCAAGGCCCTGGGTTGGTACCTAAATGGTAGTAACTTTTTAGGTGTAAAAGGGAGATTGGGCCGTGAACACCTTTGGATTTGAGCATGTTAGTACTGAAGTTGTCTTTTTTTCTTTTTTCTTTGCAGTATGTTGTAGTCACTGTTTGTCTGAAAGCTGGCTTGGAAACAACTGCGTGGACTAGAGTAAGTACTTTTCAGTATCTTTTATTTTTTTATCACACCTTTCTCCCTAATGAGTACTAATAGAGAAAAGAAGTACTAAAAATCATTTGAGGCTTCAGTGTTTTAATTGGATCTCATGTAAGGATAAACTGCTAAGCTCTGTAACTACAGGATGTGAGAGGAAAATGAGCTCGTAGATCACACAGTATGTGTGATGAAAAAGGACAACCTGTCAGAAGTGGGAAGAGAACACTAAAAGTATATTACCAACATCTCTAAATATTTAAAATAGGGAAAAATTTTGCATGAAATCAACATAGTACTGTAATTGCTTCAGGAAATAGATCAAGAACATCATCTTTGTACTCTGTAGCCCCTTTAAAAATCAATGCAATAGCGAATGATAGGTGTCTGCCCACAGATAAACAACTGGGCTTTGCAAATGTCTTCAAAGCTAGTGAAAAGCACTAGTGACTTCACCTTGGATGAGATTTTTGGTTTGGAAACTTAGTGCAATAAGGATGTTAGTCAAATGGTTATGTTGATTCCTAGATTTGAGTCATTTACTTGCAGTGAGTGAGTGCTCTGTTACTGACTAGTAGGTGTCAGAATCTAACAGGGCAGGGACCTCCAAACAATATGGGGGGGTAGGAGGGTTCCTGTGTTGGTGAACCTTCAATACCTTTGTCCTCTTCTTTCCCCCAGCCCCTCTGAAACACTAATCTTTTGATTTTGATGGAGTCCCTGTTTTCTGCATGTATGATATACCTTACAGAAATCTAGTTTTCATGACATACTAGGACACTCTGCCCTCAAGACCAAGCTGTTTTGAGGACTCTCACATTCTTATTTTACCAGTTTCTTGGAGAGGCTTGGTTTAAATCAGGTAGCCTCGTTGCTTCTGTTAGTTGTAAAATGTTTTATTTCCTTCATCACAGAGGAATTGCTAAGATTAATGAGCTGATGTCTGTTTTGAATTTTAAAGATGAAATGCTGTCTATATGGGCTATTAAATTATTAGGGATCTGCTAATATTCTGTGCCTCATCTGAAAATAAAGTCTGTTCTTTTTTTCCTGTTGCTTATGCATAAGTTCTGTGTTGTGTACCAACATTTTAAAACGCAAAAATATTTACACAAATTAATCCCTCATGAACTAGAAGAGGACCCAATGTAGACCCAAGTCTACATTGGAGGCATGTGAGCCTGTTTAGATCCTGTTATGTTGTGAATTATTTGATGCTTCCCCCTCTCTCCCCTTCCCTGGGTAATTGGTGTCTCTTCAGTCACTTGAGGATAATCACGATCCCTTCTTTTCTAAATTTTATTTTAAAAGATGCCATAATGTTTAGTAGATCTCAGTGTTCTTTAACACTGGCATGCTACAGAGAAATTCTTGTTATGCACAGAAAAGTAATGTTTAGAATCAACTTTTTTCTATATACACTTCTAATTCCTGTCCTGTGCCTTGGGCTGGTGACTTGGAATCTGATGTTGATTACAATTATTGTTTCAGCTGTGAGTGAATCAACACACAAAATCTTTAGGTTGCTTGAAGAGTATTAAATGTACAACATTGAATTAAGCCTCTTCTCCATCATCAAGTGGATTGGTTACATGCAATTTGTTCTTGAGAGTGAGAGGGGCACTGCCACTTGGGAGAACATGATGGGTTCAGCTGAAAGCTTTAAATAAATAATGCAGATTCAAAGTGTTTGGGAGCCTGGTATACCCAGTAGGTAGTGTGGAAAGAAAGGCTTTGGCAAAAGTGGTAACTTGATGCATGACAAAATCAGCACATTGGAGCTATGTGGAGCAGCTTCATATTACGTGTTACCTATCTGGAATACTGCAGTAGACTTTCCCAAACACTTAACAGCTTTCTTCACTGTTTTTACCACACTACATGAACTATTTCAGATGAATAGGATGCACAGGATAGCCATACAGTGTGTCTAGTTTCTATGGCAAAGAGCACTGTTCCCTTTTTTCTGAGTGTCATTCATTTAACACATCTGATGGGACTTGCTTCTGCTTCACACAATAATTCTGCAGGGGTAAATGACAGGGATCAGTGAAGAATCAACAGTGCAAAGGTTGGTGGGGTGAGTGTATAAGGAATATTTCCAAGCAGGACCAGGAGGGCCTTCCTGAAAGCAGAAGCTCTTTTAAAGATAGAGCAGCAATTCTTGTGGGGAGAAGCCTGAGATGGAGAGATGATTGGGACAATCATGAGAAGATAAAGGCAACATAAAATGAGCAAAGACTTTGGCTGAGCTGGAAAGGGCAAGGTGAAGATCTGCAAAACTCACTGTCCTACCAGCACACTGGAAAGAAAAACAGGAGGGAAACAAAAGAAAAAAAAAGTCATTTCGCTAGCATAAATACACCACCTATAAAATAAGAGTATTTCTTAAATTAGTTTCCCTGCTTGCTTTTATCTTTACTGTTTTTAATCATAAAGTCTGTAGGAGTTTGCAGCTTGTAAATGTCAGTCCAAGCTATCCAGAGCCTTCTGTCCGCTTGTTTGGAAGGAAGGCTGTGGGTCAGAAGAAGGTGCCATGTCCTTTTGGGAAAGCAGTGCTGGTGCTGTTCTGCCATTGCATGGGGCTGGCTTTTCTTAAAGACAAATTCTTGCAGCAGCCTTGCAGTACTTGTTCTTTGGGGAGCTGAGCACTACAGTTGCTCACTGTGGCAGGGCTTTCTTTTAGTCAGAGTCTTCACATAAATTGTCCCTAGTTTTCAGAAAAGCCAGTAGACTGAAAGGATAACACCACCTCTTCCTCCAAGTGTAAATAAATAAAAATCCTTCCAGTCTCTTAGTTTTATTCACATTAAAACTGAATCAAGAATAAATCAGTTGCTGGTCAGATGTCCTGGGTGAAACAGAATAAATAGCAAAATTTGAAAACACATCTTCCTGCCCACTGTGTGTCTCCAGGAAGGGGCTTATTCTGTGCCCTGCTCATTAGCCCAGCAACTTTAAGTCAAACAAAATTCCAGCTTTCTAAAAGTGCCTAGAAGAGCATTCTTTCCATGGCCTCTGACGTTTTGCCATATGAATGCTTCTACTGTGAGGCAGTTTCCAGTTGCTCCCAGCTACCTGCCAGTCCGCACTGGTGCTGCAAACTTCATGCTTGCTTGTTTTCACTCCTTGTGCTGGAGAAGGCTCTCCTTTCCAAGGGTGCTCAATGCTTCCAGAGGAGGAACAATCTTCTCCTTCTAGAAGCTTGTGTCTATCTCAAAGAGGGCAGAACGCAGTACTCAGACATACCATTCAAAAAGTCAGCAAATACAATCATCAGATAGAAAGTATAAAGCTGAGAACTAAACACATGCACTCTGTCCGCTACAGCAACCAGTGTGTGAATTCATTGCCGTGTTCCTGAACCCATATGTAATTAGTAATTAAGATTTATGCAGGTACTCCTCTGAATTGGAGCCAAAGTCATCAGCCATAGGAGTTGTTGGCATCCAAAAAGGCTGGAGCCAATAATGAGCTCAGTTGCTTGTTACAACCGAAATTACTGATTCCATCCAGTGCAGTGTAAAAGTGAAACAGCTTAAATCATCCTAAACAGCAAAATAAGTTTGGCTGCGTAGGAAAAATTACTTTCTTTAATGCAACTGAAACAAGGTCTGTGCTGGACATGTTCTTGGGTCACTTTAATACTACTTTTATTTATTCATAGTGAGTCTGCAGATTAAAGAATCTGTGAAGATGCAAACTGTGTTGTATATCTGTCAATTACTTAGGACACTTCTAAAACAAAAAAAAAAAAAGCAAAGCTGATCAGTAGATGGTGGTTGTGCTAGTGTATTACACAGCACTGACCCTTCATGACAGGTATGCGAGTGGTGCCCACGGCCTGTGTGCATACGCTCTGCTGTAAGGGATTTGTCCATGTGAACTTTAACCTGAGCCTTTGAAAATTTCTGCCTTGATGTATGTGTTGAACCTGACATGTGCACGATGGGAAGCAGGAGCTAGATGAGAGAAATCAGAGTTCCAAGGAAAATCTGATGAGTTTTTTCAGCTCCGAGTAAGACAGATGGGCTGAGAAGACTATCTGTCTGCCCTGTCGCGAAGCAGAGATTAAAGAGGAAAGCTGCTTTGTGCTGTCTAAAGAACCTGTGCTACTGGTCTGAAACCAAGGGCAGTAGAGGGGCCTGAGTGAGACTGACAGAAACCTCAAATGGAGAAATATCTATAGGTTAGGTGGACGGAGGAAGTGCCCTGTGTTGACTCTCCTTCTTTCCCTGCTCCTTGACAGTTCAGTCACCTGGCCGTCTGGGGAAGCATGCTGCTCTGGCTGGTGTTCTTCGGGGTCTACTCGGCCATCTGGCCCACGCTTCCCATCGCGCCGGACATGCTGGGGCAGGTCAGTACCAATGCTCGGCTGCACGGTAAGATGCTCAGCACAGCGTCCCACTGCCACTGGCTGCTTCCCAAACACTCACACAGTACTTGGAAAGGAATTGCGCTCTAGTAAGAGCACTTGTACTTCATTTTAAGCTTTTTTTAAATCCCTGCATTCATTTAGCCTAATCTCCTCATTAGAAGAACTCTCTTTCTCCCCAGAAGTGACCTCATACGTGATTATACGCACTGTGGATGCTATATGACAATTCTCAGTTCACTTGGATAGCGGTGAGACTGCTTCTTTCATTAGTGCTTTCCTAGTAAGACTGTGTATTTGACAAAACGCCAGGTAGAAATTTAGTTTTTTTGTTTTGGGGGTTTGATTTTTTTTTTTTAATGTGGATTTTTTTTTAATGTGGATTCTTTCTCTTCCGTATATTTTGCTTATGCACTGTTCCTTTTTTCCTGCATTTGTTTAAACCAAACCAGAATTTACTTGAGAATAAGATGAGATGGTCAGAAGCAGAAGGGAAGCTGATATGTTACTGGTCCCTTTATAATACTAGAGGAATTTTGGATTTGTTCCTTCAGTGTCAGCTGAGTTCCAGGTGGCGAAATTTTTCCCTATGGTGTCATTATTTCAACCCGTGGTGAGAAGATTGAGTCACGAGCCTGTCAAAATCACTCAAGAGTCTTGTGTATATTTAAAATAGGGGGTTGGGGTTACCATGAACAATGAAGGACTTAATAAATGCATGGTAAGAAGTTATTCTGTAGAAGTGGAACTGCTGTCAAAATTACCAGAAAAGGGTATTTTGTAATAAGTTTAGAGTTTTCTTTAATGCAAAGATGCTATGTATGATACAGAAACAAGAAAAGCAAACTAGTAATTTTAACAAAGAATTTTAGCATATTTAACTTTTCACCTCGTGTACTACCAAATAATAATAAAAAAAGCCAAGCGTAGGCACACCAATTAGAGATTTTCAAGGTTACTGTCATGTTTATAGTCAACAAGAGCAGTCGGGGCATGATTTTGTTACTGTTCTGGCCTAATACATATTTTATTATGTTGTGCTAAAACACTGGGGGTAATGGAGGCTGTGGTAGATTTTCATGGACAGCTTTTTACAGCAGGGAGTGACAGCTGACAGGCTGGGATCAGCAAGTAAGTGACTGACAGACAGAGCCCCCACTCCACTGATAGTATTTCATGGTGATTTTTGTGTGTTTCATGGCATATACAGCATCAGTAGCTCTAATTCACATTTTCATATATCAAGCAGAAATTTGACTTGAGTATCATGCAGAACTGTGAACTATTTGTGCTCCACAGCAAGCTTGTTTGTGTTTTATAAGGCTGACATGTTAATGGTATAAGGTGAGCTGTTCCTTCATACAAGAAGGATCAGACTATCAGCTTTAGCTTGGTGTTGCTTTTTGGTGTTTGGTTTTTTTTTTTTTCAAAAGTAGCTCCCATTTTTTTAATTGCAGCTGCAACAAAACTCGTACTGTGTTAGTCATCAACATTTCCACTGATATAAACCACAGGTCTCAGAACAAAAGCTTCATGTTAATTAGGTTTTGATTTTGCTTGACTATGCTTTTAGAAAGTATTTCTATTTAAACTTTGGGTTCATGCTCTGGTTTTCTGATGTTATGACTTGAGAAGTGATACTAATATCTTGCTGACGCGAAAATAATCTAATGTACTACTTTTATGCAGAACACATTTACTTTGAGTCTCTAGTCCAGTACTTGTGGAGCTGTGTCCCTGGGTCAGTAATCATTAATCAAAGATGTTAAGGATTGTTCGTCATTCTAGAAAGACACTTCTTGAATACAAGCATTCAGAAGTAATCTGTTGTATGGCTTTCAGTGTGTGTGTGTGTAACAATACCATTCTATCACAAGTTTCTTGTATTTTCGAGAGAAGAAGCAGCAGTAGAAGAGAGTGGATTTTTTTGTTTCCTTTACCCTTTTGTAAAATCAAGGAAAGCTACCAAGGTAAAGGGAACTTGCTTATCACTTGCATTAACTTATAAAAAGTCTCTTGAGTAATTAGTTGCTGTCATGGTGAAATGAGCTGGGATCATGCTTGACTCCAGTCAGTAAAATGAATTGCCTTGCTGCTTCCCAGACTTAAGCTATTCCTTTACTCCTGCTATATCCTTTTCTGCATTTACAAGTAATCAAGGTATCTTAAAACCAAAATCAGACAGTGAAAAGCTTCCTTGGTTTGGTTTTAAGTCTTGCTAGTGTGTTTATCTTCAAATAATCTGAAGTCCAGAATACTTTAGATCCTCGTGCTATGCCAATCCAATAACACTTGCAGGGAGCTGTTTTAACTGTGCTACTCATTTAGTGTCTGTGCCAGCCAGGACTTTATGCCATCAGTATAAGGCATAGGAGGTGCAAAACATTTTATTCCACCCATTCATCAAATGTCAGCATGAAGCCTTGCAGACTTTAAGTATGTGAAAAGATGCTTTGTTTCTGGGATTTATTAAACCATTTTCACTAAGTATTTCTTTCTCTTGACCATTATATCTTGAGCATTCTCACAGGGAAAATAATACCATTTTTTTCCTCCTTGAGGGCAAAGGGAAGCAACTTAGTTAGTCTCTGCTGTCAAAGAGTCAACATATTTCTTCTGTTTCCACTACGGTATTCATCATAGAATACATGTAACATAATAAGACAAAGCTGTGATAAAAATCTCAGTAGTACTTAATAGAAGTTTTCCGATAGTATGACATCTGGTACTTTGGAAGTAAACCCTGGTTTGGGGGAACCTTTTCAGACACACAAATAATATTTTCCTTTTAATAATATCAGAAGCAATAATGTAAGACCAAGGAATCCTTCTGATAGCTCTCTTGGCTTTCCTGAATATTTGTATGTTTTTGAGAAGTTCTTGTATTTGCAGAGAACAGTGCCTCTGAGAAGTCAGTACCTATTTTTCTGTACTGCCTTTGGAGCCGTGGTGCTTGTATGGGAGCTGACTGACTTTCTTGAATGAGCACTTCCAGATGACAGCATTTTGTACAATGTGTAAATCTTTACCCACGTTCTAGTAGTTATGACTTACCACCACAGATTGTTGGAAGCAAGGTAGATGCCTATGTTTTTAAAAAGAGCTACCCACTTTGATACTCATTAAGAGGTGGTAGAGAAATGTGCTGCTCTAAGGGTGTGAGTGCCTTTTTTAATTACCCTTTTTCTGAACTTTTGGGGCTTGTGGCTCCTAACCCAGTGGTATTTTGTTGACCAGCACATTAGCCATAATCCTGCCTTCGTGCAGTCTTGGGTATTCTGTTTGCCTGGGGCATGGGAGTTGGGTTCCCCGAAGGGAACCCTGAGCAATAGCATTTGTGCACGTTTCTTGCATATGTCGTACAGGTGTTGTGAGTGAAATGCTGCTCATATTCTTTTCTCGTATGAATTTCTTCATAGGAATTGTAGTATACTTCAGGTTTATGGAAATAAAATTATACTGTATAGGATCAAAGCCTGTGTGCAGGTGTGCCCACCCATGCATGTACCTAGATACCTGTACCAGAAATCATGTGTATGTACACAACATGATGTCATATATGTGTATGAAAGTGATCACACTTTGAGTCTTGATCCAGATATTGTCCAAGATGAAGAACAGCAGATATTTTCCTTTCCAACACCGAGCTATAATACTGTATTTTCAGTGTTTAAGGGAGAGTGGGGGTGACAGGGAAGGGGTGTTCCCATCACCCCCCTGAAGCATCTGTTATTGGTTGTGGATGAAGAAAGGACTACTGTTGAGCTGTGATTTATTTATTTTTTTTAAATCTATTTCCCTTAAGGTAAGTTTTGTGTTTTGTCTCTGCTTCATTAGTTGTTGTTACCATTAAGGAAATGTCTTTAGGAAGATTAGTATCAGTCTCATTTTTCAGCTTGGAGTAGAGAGGGTAAAAGATTTGGGGGGATTAATCTGGTTTTGAGAGATCATACATTGTGGTTAATGTAGGCAAAGTGCAGACTGGTAATTTCTAGGTTTTTACACTTATGCTTTGTGCTGTAACTGGTCATATTTCAGAACTGGGGTTTAAGATTCGTTTTGAGTTTAGAACCCATTATTTTGATCTCAGGTTGGCATTAGGAAGCCCTTTCTTGTCTGAGGCCTCCAGCTTCCTCATGGCTGGAGGTATTGAAGTTGGAGCTGCTGCACTTCCCAGTTACTTCTGTACAACTGCGTTGAGAGGAGATGGATCAAAATCACAATCCAAACAATTGTTGTACCACCAGCTCTGCTTCTGTGTAGTGGGAAAAGCTGCATGTGATAGTCACTCTCATGCTTTTACAGCTCTAATGACAGGCTTGCGTTTTGCTTCCTAGTGCTGTGCGCATCCTTGACAGAAGATTTTTTTTTATTTATTTATTTTCCCTGCGGAACTGTCAAATGTTTGTGATGTTATTTGTCTGCTTACATAAAGACTTTAAGGAAGCTGTACATCAGCTTTTCCTAGATTAAGGGTGATTTTTAAAAGATCCCAGTAACCAAGATCCCTGGTTGATCCTGTGTAATGTGACGGTAGTTTGACTTACTCATATTAATGGTTTGTCAAGAAAATGTCTATCCCTCTTTTAGTAAAGCTTTCTATTCTTCTCTGTGTATGCCGTTGGCAAGACAGGTTCACTGTGGGTATTGCAAAAGGTCGTTGGCTTTTGAGGGTGGGAGGTAGTCTAAAGGGTCTGGTGGACTCCAGTTGCATTTACAAGCTGACTCCAGTCAGCTTAGTAAATGGCATTGTCTGAAGTTCTCTTAAATCTTGCTGATTCAGTTATTGCCAAAGCATGTGAGAAACCTGCATGGTTTGGAAGACTTGGAAACGACACAGAACAAAACCAAAAAAATCCTGGAGGCAAGATAATAATCTTTATTGTAACATAATAAAGAGGTTTCACATTACTGCTCTTGCAAATCCATGCTGAAATACTGACAGCTTAATGTACACTTTCGTGTTTTCCAGAATATTTTTGCCTTTGTCTCTACATTTGAATCTTTTTCCGGAGGTCCCAGTTGTTGTTCTTTCTGGCTTCTCATATTCATGCAGTTTGGTGCTAGTTAGAAAATTGGCTGTTCTGATTGTGGTTTGTTTGTCTGCAATTGGTTGCACATTATGTTGTGGTGTCAGTGTTTTGGTCGGTGGAAATGCTTCAGCCAGCTGTTAGGCAGAAATCAGACTTTGCCTGCAGATTGAGGTCCTTAATGCCTGCTGATTGTGTTTGTTTTTATTATTATGCACAGCGGTCTCCATGGCACTTGATGTGGTTTTGGAACTTTTTTGCAGTTTTGGACTAGGCTCTGAGCAGACAAATTAGACTAATGAAGCATGCATATATTTTTAAGCATCTGTTGAAGGGGAGTGTGTTTGTTGATTTTATGATCCACACATGGTTTTCAGAAATGAATCTGTCGCTTCTAAATCCCTGGCGTTGTGCTGTTCCATATCATACACCAGAAAGATGGGGAGAGGGGAAAGACATAAATGAAAATAAATATTTTAATAACTTCTCAGTGTGAAACTAGTAGATTAAGCATGCTTATTTTCTGTAGGCTAAGCCCCCCAAAACATGCCACTTCATCTATTTGGCAACTTTGCAGTGAATCTGTCCTAACTATTTCTTAAAGACGTCCCAAACTTACTTCCCTTTGGAAGTATTTCATAAAGGCTTTAAAGCAGGACTGTATATGCAGCTGCAGCCAGCACTGTACTGGCATTTCCTACATAAAGCCATGTGAAAATAGGGTTAAGCCGTGAGCATAAAAACGCATTCTGGTTTGGGAACTGGCACTGTAGAGTGAGGCAGTTAGCTGGCCTCCAAAATTCTCTCAAGTCTTCACGTGCCCACCTTCACTTTGGTCTTTATTCCCGCCCTGCAGAGAAACTGTGGCGAGCGGGCCAGTCTGTTAGATGGGGGAGTGACAGGAAAGCGAGTGGAGATAAATGGCTACCTGCAGGTTGTACAGATGGTGCAGAGGGTGTCAGCTGGTTTTCCTCCAGTGTTGCGGTTTAAGCTGGACGCTAGCCACGCTGTCTGACCAACGTTTGTTTGGAGATCAGGTAGCCTTAACAAGTTTAAACGCTGCTTAGTAGCTTAAATAGAAATGCAGTGCACACACAGAACACTTACGCTTCTGTGTAATTGGCAGATTATCCGGATTTATTGGTTTTGGAGTGGGGTGCAGCAGTATCCAGAACAAGCTCCTTCACTCAGGATAGACTTACCGTTCCATGGTAATGGACTATGCTTCAAAAATTGCATCTTTTTTCAATTTGAAGTCCGTTGTTGCTCAATGGCCTTCAAAGTTTCCCCAGATCACTTTTTCATACATTTAAAAGCAGTGAAGCCTTGTTGCATGCTCGTGGAAAGATGTTTGGAAGATATCCTATTCAGTATTTTCTTAATTAGAAACATCTGGCTTTAAATTTAGAAAAGCAGCTACTGTGTTGTACCAGAGGCAGTGTGTGCTAATACTCGTGTCTACAAAAAAAAGTCTGTGTTTCGAACCACGTTGAGGAGCAAGGACAAACCAAGAACGTATGGCTTGCCCTCCTGGATCAGAGCATTTCTGATGCAGGCTGTGTTCTGCATTAGAAACCTAAGGAGGAAAACCAAACAACTCTGCAGTCTGGGTTTGTCATGTGTAACAAGGGTTGGTGTGCATCTCAGTAAAAGAAAGAACTTCTGTCAGCGTAACTGGAGAGTAGCCAAACAATTTGTATGCTTTTTGCGAAGCGCTCGGCTTCTGTGGCATCTTCTGCAGATCAACTTTGTGGGGTAAAATTGTGATACACGGGGGGTGGGTAGGGTGGGCTGGAGGGCAGTGCGAAGAGGCTTCATGGCCAAGAGATCTGGGTCTGCCTCTGCACGCGTTTGCTTTTTGGCACTCCTGTCTGTGGTTGTCATACGTGGGAACCAGCCACGTTTCCAGGCAGTGTGAAGGCATTGAGCAATATCCTCTTCCTATGTGGAGTTTATTGCTTAAATGGTCTGGCAAGATGAGGATGGGCAGGAGAGAGAGGACCTGAAAGTGGAGAGACCAATATGCTCTAGTTTCTAGGACGCAAAGAAAGGAAGGTGATAGGGTAATTGTGGATGTAAGATGTTTTTTAAAAGAGCATTTAAGCTCATAGCAATGAAGCTGTGGCTCCTTTAGAAAATAAGAGGAGTGGCAGATGGGATCTATTCCAGAGGGCAGGAGGTGATTGTCTGTGAGTTGGAATTAGTGGTTTTATAGCTTGCTTTGGTCACACTTAAGTTGCTTTGTTTTCTGATGGATGCAGGAAAGCTTGGATAGTAGATATTTGGTGTTTGGTTAGGATGTTGTTTTTCCCCTTCATTCCCTGGGGACAGGAGGGTCATGTTATGTTTTCATTTGAATTTACTTATTATAAGGGGGGTTTGTTTGAGGGGGAAATTTTTTGTTTGTTTAGCTGAATTTGTGCACCATGCCACTGTTTCTTTCCTGCACTGGTTGGATTGCATTTTTATAAGAGAGAAGCATAACTATTTCATATGGGAAAATATTTGAAGCATACCTTTATTCCCTTTCCTCCCTACAGTATATGTTTCATGAGATCATTTTTTCCCAGTTGTATTATGTCAAAATTTGATCCAAAAAGCCCTGAGGAGTGGAAATATCTCTCTTACATTGTTGTAAGGCAAATGCTGGGTACACAGGCTTCAGGAGTCGTGAGGCTGGAAGGAGCGCAGTACCTTCCCTCCCTGCTGCCGTGGGTCAGCCAGTGCAATCCGTCTTCTATGGCTTTCCTGTTAATTCAACAGCTGGTGGTAGCGATGGTATCTCGTGCTGCTTCTCTGTCGGTGGAGATGGCCAACAAAAAGCAATTTTTATCTGAAAGTTTTCACAGTGCCTTTGAGTGTCTGTGTGGGAAGTCGAACTGCACCTATTTGACTTGCAGAGTCTAATTTCTCCTTTGGGTATGTGTATCGCTTGAGCTGGTATTTCTATACCAGTAACCTTGTCAGAAGGCATAGGAAGGAGACTGGAAAAGGATGTATGTCACAACAGTGGTGCTAGCAGATGCATGCTTCCACTTCCAAAGAGCTATATTTTCTTTAGAGTAGTGTGTGGTTCAATAGGATTGACAGGAAACAAGGACAGAATAATACAGGTGTTGTCCATAGCATAATGCTTAAAGTGTGAAGGAGCCACTCATGATTAGATGTGCCACCATTGGTCTTCATAGCATAAAACCCAACAGTGACACCTCTCAGTAGCTTAATGTTGGGAAATGAGTATCTTCTAACACTAAGAACTGCAGTGTCTTGCCAGGCATCTTGCAGGGCTCCATCTTGCAGCTCTGGACACATCTCCCTTTTCTGGTATATGACCAAAGGCAGTCTAGTGCTCACTGTAGAATCAGCAGGCCAATGCAGAGAAAGCTTGGACAGCAGTGTTGTCACACATAAAATCTATGAATAAGTATAAATGTCCTTTCTCTGTAGCAAAAAAAATTACTATCAGCTTTGCAAGGATTTCTCTTGTGCAATATTTTGAAGTAAGCATCTGTTTTAGTAAACATCTAAAGGGTTTTATTTTGGTATTTCTTTTATTAGTCCTATGGTTCCTGTATCTATATAAGCTGTTGCTTGCAGTGTTTTGTCCAATAGTGTATGCACATACAGTAGAACAGCTAATATTTGGGATTTTATTTTCACACCTGGAAGAAATATTCTTGTTATGGGGTTCTGAGAGAATTTGAGAGATGTACCAAAAAGGAATGTTTTTAGGCTATTTCTGTTTCAGAGAAGCATGAAAAATAACCACTTGAAGCTTTGCTTCAACAGAAGCTGTGTTTGGGGAAGACCTTTCCAAATTCAAGTAAAGTTTCTCCACTCTAATGATATAGAAGTCAGGGAAGGTGACAATGGAATTTCTTTGATAGTGTTATACAGCTGACTTTCATTTTGCTTTCATAAAATTACATGCCAATATAAAAACAAAAAGACATTTTTAAAAATAGAGGAGGGAGAAGTGAGAATATGGACTAGCAAGAATAGGTATCTGATGGGGAGGGGAACAACAGAAAATAAGGCTCTGCCAAATAGTTTTCCTTAGGTGCTTTTAAAAAAAGTGCTGTTGTCATTTGGGGTTAGGCAAAGTCTCATTGAGCTGGTGGATCTGGCCACTGCTGATCATTCAGAACATGTGTGAAGAGCAATTGAAATCCTGAACTGATGGCATCTCCACACAAACCAAAAGATGTCTGTCAGACATCCACAAAATCCACAATGTTTTCCAAGGACCCAATAAACAATTACTGATGAGTGTATTTGATTTCAGCTGTAAGAGAGAAAATATGACTAAATGGCATGGAAAAAGTTGAAAATTTGAAAGGGAACTTGCGGGGGGGAGCTTTTAAGTGAAATTACTATCTGGATTTAGAGCTGGGACTGCGAAGTGTAGGTGTGTTCTTGTCTTTTGATGTTAGTAGTCGGGAAAAGAAGTGTTTCATCATGTTTTTTCTGTGTAAGCAAGCAAAATTGTTTTAAAGCCATATACAGTCTGCATCAGCTTCCAATGAAAGTGGACTGCAAGTACTCAAATTTAGCCTAGTGCTGGCTGTCACAGGTAAGACAAAGTAAATGACAACCTGTAGTGGATCTGGATACTGGGGTTTATTTCAGAACCAGAGAGATTAGCACTCTTACCCTACTTGATTGTTCTCACTTGCTCATTCCTACTATTACGTTATGTTCCCCAGGTCTCGATTTCCCTTCCCTGCAGGGAAGTCACTGCTGGCCTGGGAAAGCTGGGCAGAGAGTTGGGTCGGTTCCTGCTGTGCCACTGCTGACAGTGTTGACCACCTACAAGTGTTAATGATCGAGGTCCCTGGCCACTCCCTGGCATTCATCTCTATGTGTGTCCCTGTTCTCTGGGGTCTTCTATTGCTTCCAGGATGTTTCCTGCAGCTAGCATCTTCACCTTCTTTCCAGACCTTCTCTCCCAACTTTTCCAAGACAAGCTCTTCTTTTCATGGACCTTTGTTTTTAGCATGGAACCCCAAGCCCCCTGGTTTTCCTCATCTAAATAGTCTGTATGCAGAAGCACAACACATGATCAGCCTTGTAATTGGGAGTAATGTCTCATATCTCTTTATTAGTCAGAGGATGCGGTACACGCCACTTGTCTTTAGTCCAAATGTTACCAAAATTTGCAACCAACCTGTATCAGTTGCAGGTAAAGCAGACTTCTGCCCGAGAGTTCAAAATTTCAATTTTGGATATTCAAATATGTGCACACACCCTCCCCTAGTTTTTTTCTGCCTTCACACTTTAAGCTATTTTCTGCCATGGGGGGTCAAGGAGTTTTGTATGTATTGGCTTCTGATGCTGAATATGCAGAAGAGAATTGACATGTGCCTCAAAATCAGTCTTATGTTCTCCAGCAGGAGTGAGTTTTTTCAGGACAAGGCTCATCCTGGGATGATCCTTTGAACTTCTGCCATCCCAGAGCGCCTGCCTGCTCTGTGATTGTGGTGAGTAGCTGTGTCTCTCACAGTCAATCCTACTGACTTTACTGGAACTACTTGAACAGTTTCTATTTGTAGGGGTTGCAAGCTCAGGTCCATAGAATTTGTTGCGGTTGCAACCACAAGTCCTGGAATACATCAATTTCTTGTTGAAATATTCTGAAGGTTCTTGTTAGTCTTGTTTAGGGGAAGAAAAATCCTCTCTATGAATCAGCCTAACTGGATAGATACAGTGTTATGGGAACTTCATAAGAGAATAGTCTTCCCAGAAAGCCAAACTGCTGTGTGCAATCTGTTTTTTCCTGTGGCTCTAGGGGTTTAAAGTGTTGCTGAAATGTTCTCGTCCATGATACTGGTGAAGTGCTGATGTAGCAATTATATTTATCATTAAAGGTTTAGTTCCTTTTCTCCCACGCTCTTCTAGTAGAAATACATGGCTTTTGTTCTAAGGCTTTCAAGCCTCATATTTGTGAGACACAAACGCACACGTGCACTGTACAGGGTGATAATAGAGGGGAGAATGGGTTTTGTTAGTCACATAGGTGTGACTACTTGGAGAAATACTTTTCTGCTCTATCTCTGACGTAACACCTGGGAAACGCTGCATAAGTCTGGTTAGTGGCATAACAGGGGCTTCCTGTATGTGACGTGTCCGTACAGCACCCGCAGGGCTTGTTCATGTTGGAATCCCTTATGCTGTGGATGCAGAATTTCAGATTTCAGAGGACAGAAATGGGCTGGAGACTTGCACAGAAAAGATTTGCTAAATATAGTGCGTGACCATTAGCAACTGTAGATATGTCATAGCATCAGCTGTTCTCCTCTGTTGTGTCAGAGCTCTTTCCAAGGTTGAGTCTTTTTTAAGGGATTAAACTGTGGAAGCTCCTTCTAAACTCAAGAACTTGGATTGAACAGGGCAAATAAATTCAGGTTAACCTTTTGGATAGTCATTAAGGGGATGCGGGGCTTTCCATAAAGGAGACTGTAAGCAGATACGTACAAGTTTATCAGCTCAAATGGGAGAGAGAATGCATTTGCAATTAGTTTTTACACCAGTATCACTTTAGATACTGCTTTAAGACAGACTACAAGAGGGGTTGTGTGAGAGAAAGAAATGTCGAGAGGGGCAAAGAGAAACAAGAGCTGTGGAGGACATTGCCTGAGTTAAATTATGCTCATTAATTCAATTTGAGGCAGGAATGTGTGTAAATAAACCCTGGCAGCTGCAGCAGCTCTCATTTCTGCAGGGCTTTGGCAGGAATGCAGGGGCCAACGGACATGAAATCCTGGCGCTCTTTTGAGAAATTGCAGGCAGACAGCTCTGCAGCCGGGAGAAAGAACAATCCAAGATTTACTGAAAAGACGTAATCACTTTAAGCAGACTTGAAGAGTGTGGAGTTTCAGACGCACAGATTTGAAGGTAAAATTAGTGCAGACAAAAACTAAGTCATTGAAAAACCATGGGCCTTACCTAAGTCTTCTGGGTTAATGGTATTATTCACGTTCCAAATGTCCTGCCTCAAAACGTAGCATGAGAATTGTAACTGGTACTATTCGGGGTCTTCAGAGCAACCTGAATCTGGGTTTTCACAAGCAATTGCCTATAGGTAGTATAACTGCTGTGTACACAAGTCAGCTGTAGTGGGCACATGAAGTAAACCTGCCTTGTGTCCTGTGGAGTTTAGTCTTTGGTCCTCTTCCTGATATTGGATCCCCATGAGTGCCTGTAGGAACCATGGTCCTAAAATTTGCCTGTGCCCTTCCCCCTGAAAAAATATTCAGAGGACAGATGTCTCAATGGGTGCTGCAGAGCTGAAGATGGGAGCGGGGCAGTTCGCAACAGTTAACAAGTGACGGATGGATTCTCAGATCAGTGGATTTTTTGGTTGTGGTTTTTCAGTAGTAGCAGTTGCTATTTGCCTGAAACTGATCTGAATCTGAGCTTGATATATCAGTGTTGTATTTAAAAAAAAAAAATAAGTGAACAGTCCCTGACCAAAGAAGAATCCTTGGTTTTGTTGGCTTTAATCTAGAACTTCAAATAAAAATGTCATCTAGAGCTAAAGCAGCCAGATGGACATTTTAGTAAGAGTAATTTGAGTATTAATTGTTCATATATTTTACCAAACACTTGAAATCTGATAGTTACTATACTGATATATGAAAAATCAAGATTTTTTTCCTCAAATGAAAATCAACTTCAGCCTAGGCCCCCTATTCTGCAGGCTTTGGTTTTTATCTCAATTGTATTGTCTTCAAATATTTGCATATCTGAAAATTTCTTATAAGTGTGGTGGCAAAGGAGCCTGTGTGAAAATGAGATCTAGTAAGGTCAAAACCATAGAGCAAAAGCTGCAAATGGAAGAACTTGACGTCATTAGTAATGATAATGCTTAGTATTTGGATGTTCATTGGGTTTTGGAGCAGCTTCTTTGCTTTGCGCATTAAAAAAATTAGTGCATACAAAGATGTGTACGTGTTTATGTAACTTCTTAAATGTAACAAAGTTTGTCAATAGCACTTCCAAATTTTAAAGTAAGTTTCTTAAATGGCACTTTGAAATATATGTGTACTCTGACTTACTGCTGTCTCTTTCTGTTGGATGTAGTACAGGCACCGATGTATGGCTGACGATAGACCAGGAGGCACTCGGGGAGTTTCACAAACAGGCAGATTGATTGTTCAAATTCTGAACTGGGTGCTATTTTGTTAAAGAGCTGTGTCTCAGTAGCAGAGCTACATTAAATACATTGACCAATGTGTCGTAAGTTTTTTCTTATTGCTCTGTGAGAGAAGAACACATGAACAGACCAGAAATTTTTTTGAGCCATTGAATTTGGAGCCCTGACGGACGTTTGGAAATGTAGGTCATAAAAACAGGGAACTGGGGAAAGGCAGCCCAGCAGTCAAACAAGGATAGACCCAGTCACATGTAACACTTGCATTAATTTTGTTGAAAGTGGCGTAAAAACAACAACGTGCAGAAGTTTACTGGTCGTTCAGACAGTTTAATTACAAGCTTGTCATAAATCTGTTTCTTTTAGTATGGGAAGTATCTGCCTGAGCAGTGGTGGTCAAAACTCAGGGCAAACTGCTGAGACTTCTAGTATGTTATTTTATGTTAACCCTTTTCTTAAGCTATTATTTACATACAGTGTGATTTTTGCCCCTTTCAGCCCAGCTCACCCTCAACACTGCTGGCTTCAAACATCATCTAATGTCAGATTTAGCAGTAGAAGAGCAGGGCGATCTGCTCACACCTGCTGTCTTTTCAATAGCTGCCTCTGGGTCAGTAGCCTCTGGCTGGCTTTGCTCTTCTTGGGAAACTTGAATTTTAATCATTTTGCTCCTGTCAGGAGCAGCATGATGAAGGCTCTTTCCTCAGTCTCAGTACAGTGAGCCTGAACACACGTGTGCGTGTCCCCTGGAAGTCTCAGCTTGCTGCTAGCTTTGGCTGGAATGAAATCAGTCGTGATTCTTATTCTGCCTTTTGTGGGCTTCCCTGGTGATATACAGAGAGGCATCCAGTGTTTAAAATGTGCACACAGCACACCCTCACTGGCCCGGTTGCTTCCCTCCAGCTTCTCTTCCATTGCTGTCCAGATACAGCCAGCAGCACCCAGACCTATAGCCCTCCATAGGTGCTCTGGGGCGCAGATGCATTCATTCCAATGAATTCGTGCCCGTGCTGCCTGCTTTTTGTGCATGCTCAGAAGCTTGCAGCGCTTCAAAACATCATTTCTATTAATGTACGAGCATCTCTTTGTAGATAAGATTTTTCTCTTTATTTCTTGTATGCCTTGGATTTACACCAGTTCCTCCCTGGCTGCTCCAAGACGGCTAAGGAGCAGCTTTTGCAGCTTCAAGTTGGACTACTTTTCTCTTCAGCTGGCTTCTTTCAGGGCCCCTGCGTTTCACAGGGCCGGCAGCCACCGTCATACTTGTCCTTCCCGGGTCCCCAGCCCCTGTTCCTTTAACCACCTCCAGGAAGGTCCCATCCACCAAAAGCTGCTCCTTTGCCCCAGACTGCACGGTGCATATTCCAGGAGGGCTTCAAAAGAGCAGAAGGGACTCAAGGGAGAAATTTTGTGAGCAGTCCAGCAGTCACAGCAGGGGATTGAAGGGCATTTTCCAAAGTGCCCTCAATTAATTAGTGTTCCTGTGGCTAAAGACTTGCTGGAGCCCAGGTACAGCTTTGAGCGCCAACACTGCAGGGAAGGCCCTCAAGAGTCATTTCAGCAAGTTCTTTGCTTTAGATTTGATTCCTTCCATTTTCCTTTTTTTTTTTCCAAAGGGATTCAACTACGACAGGAGTCACAGCCTCCACTGAAAGGGAATTTATCACAGTAGAATACATTACAGAGTTAGAGCCCTTTCTCCCTGCTTAGCTACTGCTGGGCGTTTCTGTAATCTGTTAAACAGTTTGGAAAGTTTTAAACATGTGTGCCAGAACTCAGCTATGAAGCATAAAAAGCAGCTAGTGCTGTCTTAAGCTGAAAAATCAATTTGATAGTCTAGAGTGTGGCTGCATTGCTATGCTGTGATCATCACGGTGACCTTCTTTGCCACACCTGCACTGCTGTTAGGATTTAGCATTCCAAAGCCCAATCAGCCTTCTATGGTCTGCATGTTTTGGGGATTTTTATTTATTAAATCAGACATTCAAAGAGATTTCCTCTGTGCAATTTTTTTCCAAATGTGGAACTTCTTCCTTCCAATCTATACTGGCCAGCATCTCAAATGAAGTGGTTTTTTTAGCCTTGAGCCAGTGATGGGTTTGAAATCTGTCTTAAGGTCATAAAGCAAGCAGCTGAAGTTTATAGCAACGGAGAAGAAAGAGATTCTTATGCATGGGCCAATATATGTTTTTACCACATAGTGTTATCAGGCTGTTTAAAACACTTGATAGGGGTGCTTTTAATAAAATTAATTCCATTAAGAATAGTTTTCATATCTGTCAGGGAAGGTGGATCCTTTTGTTGTTAGAGCATGAGGCTGGAAGGCTGCAAGGATGGGAATGTTAGTATATTAAAGTAATTATTGCTGTGATTTTATAGACTAATAGGTTGTGACCTTTCTCTGCCTCTCACTGGAGAGCTGGGGATTTCCCCTTCTATGGTAATCTACATCTCCTATTGTTGAATTATTATGGTGAAAAGATCCCAAATGGCTGTCGGCTTTCCCATGGAATCTTGCTGTGGACTTGAGCAGTGTCCCTGTAAGGCAAGTGGGTTTTAATGTGACTTTAATTCTGCTGTCGTGTGTGTGCTTTACAATATGACCACTACTATAATTGCATATTTGCCTTCAAACAATAGCTTGCAGTGCTGTGTAATTTCTTTCATCACTTGGGTACATGTGTCATGTTTGATAGTGCTACTTACTGTGCTGTGTGCAAGATTATATATATATTCCTTGAAATCTTTTGGAGGTGGGGGGGAAATATGGTAACACTCCATACGCACCAAATATGCGACACTGGATACTAGAGCATAGGATAGTCTTGGAAGTGTGGTAATTTTAAGTCCATCTAAATTAGCTTTCTAGCCCACTGCATCATCCCCTGAAATCAAAGAAATGATGCAGTACAGAGCTGCCATCTAAATAATTAAAATGTGTTCCTTGGAGAAGAGATATGTTCATATGTTAGTCTAACTCTATAAAGATTTATTGGATTTTCTGATAGTGGGAACTGAGTAAATAGACAAAAATGGGAAGGGGGGGGTGAGAATTATAAGGGGCTATATACCAATAATCAGGTGGTTAAAAAGAAACCCTTGGGATGAATAATGTTTCTATTTAAGAAATACGTATGCAATGTTTTAATGACAGTATTGAAATACTGTACTTCAGCTGTATAATACTCTTCCTGTACCGGAACTTCACCAGTGCTAGTTCAAGGTCATTTTTTTCCCCTGGCTGTGCCATTTCCCAGCCCTGAACTACTGGAACTACTGCTTCAATTTCCAGTTATTTTCCCATACATCTGTTGTCAGTGTTGATTTCCATGTATTTCCTGCCACTTCATGCAAGATCTTAAGAGAAGGAGAAATCAGGATCCGATGTACCCACTCTGTCTTTTCTGCTATCAGCAGCGTTCAGGATTGTTCTCTTCTGCTTCTTCCAGCAGTCCCACCCCCCCAAAAGAACATCATTTGCTGTCTCAACCTCTTGCATTAATTAATTTTCTTTAATTCAATAGGCTATTGGTTTTCTCTGACATCTAGCAAATCACACTGGTTTTCCTACCTGCCTCACTAAATACTCCCCCACACCCTTTTTTCCTGTTGTTTCTTTAGTTGCTGTGATGTTGATAGCCCTATGTGCAGCTTCCACTTCTGTTCAGCTACGATTGTCTTTAGTCCAGTTCCTCCCATCTCCTTATCACAGGCTGGCACCTTCTTGATGAATTCTCAAGCCACTGGCTTTTTTTGTCTCGTGTTTGGACAATGCTGGTATCTTCTTTGTAGAAGCCATCTCATATCCCAGGCTATCAGGTTAGCGTCTTACCATCTCAGTTCCT
>KZ505706.1:80851-91181 GCA_002844005.1 Limosa lapponica baueri | reverse complement strand
GGGATGTGCCCACTGATGTTCGCATGAGGTGGCACTCATGATGAGTTAAGGAGATCAGTACTATAAAGCTTTATCTTCCTTCCTATGTGCTCTGTAGGCAGAAATATCAGCTGATCATTGTCCTCCTTTTATCTGTGACTGTAGGGCTAGTGGCTCTAAAGCACCAAGACTTCAGTGATAGCTGAAGTAGATGATGAGGTGGCAGGGAAGTTATGAATTATTTTACATCTATTTTCATTGTAGAAGATGAAGGGGAAATTATTATTCCAAGGGCATTTTTTTATGGAAAACGGTGTGTGACCTTAGCAGATCTTAATGTTTTAGGAGAAAGTTAGGAAATCTGTTGAAAATTCAAGCATAGTAAATCACTCAAACACTATAGTGGAGGTAATGACAAGATAGAACAATAAGTTTGTACCCCAAAAATTCCTTGATAAAACAGTTACTGTGTGAATGGAACACAGTAAGCACTTTCAAAATCCCTTCCTGTTCTTTTTTAACAAGTGCTCCTGAAAACCTTAAAGGTATGCAAATGAAGTCTGTCTTCAAGGGAGAGCCTAAGAATTAGATATAACTTAATTTTACTTCAGCTCTTGGAAATTAAATTGAGGAATGAGTTTTCCAATTAGAACAGCAATAGCCGTGGATAACTCTGTCAATTATCTTTTAAATTTTTCCTGATACAGTTTTATGTAAGTGAATATGGAGTTCAGCCCACAGAGATTTCATACATGAAGAGCATAAGGGGAAAATTATGTTAATGTAACTTAAGTCAAAATGACATGGCTTTGCTGAGGAAATTGTAGTTCTTTAAATTATCAGCATTATTGAAGAAGTTGATGGAAGATAAAGGCAACCTGGATGGATGTGACAAATTACTTGGGTTTCCTTAAAAGCTTTCCAAAGACCCCTCCCAAGACTCTATTGAGGAAAATAAATAGCTATGTAATCCAGGGCAAAGTGCTAGCGTGGATTAAAAACTGTTCAGGCAGGTGTGTGCATAGGAAGCAGGATTGAGACAAGGTCAGTGAAGTGACCTGAGCACAGCAGTGCTTTAAGGCAGAGATGATGGAGGATGTAGAAAAAGAGGGGAGGAAGCTTCTGTCAAGTTTATCCAGAGGGGAGGCTGATGAAGGAGATCCTAGAATAGAAATCACCTGTTCTAGAGACTGGTGCAGAGGCAGAAAAAAATTAGTGAGGGGTTGATGTGTGTGTTGGGGGGGAAGATTTCAGAGAAATGAAATCTCTATGACAGAGAAACTGAGGAATGGAAGAGAAGAGCAAGCAGCAATTTGTCAAGGGGCGCTCAGGAGGAACTGTCAGACTTGCAGACAGGGCTGTGCAGTTAGAAACACCAGGCAGGCTGCAGGTAGATTTAGCTTGAATATTGAAGCATAAAATAATATCTGAATCAAGGAATCGGATATTGCTCAGAGGATTAAGATGATTTGACCTAGGAAAAAGCTTTTAAGAGCATTTGGCAAATAAATACCACGCTTTGTGTAGTGTGAGGAAAACTGACCAGTCTTCTGCCTATCTTACCCTGCAAAAATGAGGGTGTTTGAGGACATTGGTGTGCTAATAAAAGATCCCTTTCCTGTGAAGTGATGTAACTACCCCAAATCATACAGCTGCTCTGATAGGTGTTACAAATATATAAAACCTTCGATAATAGTGCATCTAAGCAGTACTGCAATGTAAACTGTGAAAATACATGTAGTTCATGCCTGGTTAGAGTAACATCTCAGTTCCCGTCAGACTTCTACAAGAATTATCAGTGTCTCTCCTCTTGTGACTCTTGTACAGTGCCAATCGCCGCTCCACTGTGTCTGGGTCACTGGTCTCCTGCCACAGCGAGGCCTAATGCTGGTCATCACTGAGAGCCATGCGTTGGCATGGGTGGCCCAAGTGTAGCATTGCTTCTTCAGGTGTTAAAAGCAATACTATTCTAACACACAGTTCTTGCTGCTCTTTAAATTTCTAACTAGCATGGATGCTAGGCCACAGTTCTACAGTTGTCACCACTTAGCTGCTGACAAAACCAGCAAGACCGGGCTGGATGGGGCTTTGAGCAACCTGGTCTAGTGAGAGGTGTCCCTGCCCATGGCAGGCAGGTTGGAACTTGATGATCTTTAAGGTACCTTCCAACTCTAACCATTCTATGATTCTGTGAAACATAATTTTTGTTGATTTTTTTTTTTTTTTTTTTTATTTTTGAGACTGGTTCATTAGAATTCTACTGCAATGAAATTTCTAGTGAATTGGTATTAACTTAGTAGTATGGTGTATTTACTAACCCTGGCTGAGAAGGCATGGTCAGCTTGTGAATTCTTGCGAAGATGAATATTTATCTGTAGAAAAAAGACTTGGAAGACTGTATTTCATAATCTAGCAAAGGAGCTCACTGTTTGTTCTGTTGCTTCCTTTGTAAACAAAGCTACCTAAGCTGTAGCTATAGAACAGCAATTATGGTAACACATATTATGGTCAAGTTTACAGAAATCCTGGACTACTGAAGAACTTCAGTTATACTGGCTTAAGCAAGCAGAGGAATTCTCCAGCTATTAGTGCTTTCACAGTCTTTGACCAGTTCCCATGCAGCAGTTACCTCAACCTTTCCTTTTCCTTCTATACAAACTGCACAAATACTCTAGTAATTATTTTAGACAATATCCTGAACAGACTTCAAACTTCAGCAGTTTTTGTGGTAGCTGTCTTCAGAAATATATGATTAGATTTTGTTTTTTAACACAGGGTAAGTAGTTCTCATTCAATCACAATTTTGCAAAATGTTGGAGATCTTGCTTCTGCTTCCTGTGAACAGTTTATTTTCTAGCAAATATATTTTTTGCTTTAAATTTAATGTTGTATAAAGCTGAAAATGCCAGAAAACTATCAGAATTAACTGTTCCTTATTATGGTTGTCTTTAATGTAAGTATCATTTGCTTGACATTCTTTGTTGGTTTTTTTTGGGGGGTGGGGGGGGTCCGTACTATATCTTTATGAGGTACCATTCAAATTTTCTGCCATGTAAAAACATTTTTGAAGGGCTTTTTTTTTTTTTTTTTTTTTTTTCCTTCAAATGCTAATTTCGTTACTTGGCTGCCTTGGTAGGGATGTTTGCTTGTGAAGTCTTGGCAATACAGGAGAGCTCTGAAAGTAGGAATGGATAGGTTTTTAATAATCATACTGGTTCTAATATTTTTAATCAGCATTTATTAGCACTTATTTTATTACGTTGCTTTTGCAGAAGGGATGTCTTTGTTTCATTCACTGAATCTTTAATGTTCTGAAGATATGCAAATAATTTTTAAGACTAGAGGAACATTCACGTGGTTCACCTAGTATTTCTCAGGTTCAAAAAATAAAACCCCCAAATTGATGGGTTTGATTAAAATGTAACTAAACACTTTGGAGAAAGGACGTCTTTGTTAAAAATTCACTAAACAAAGTATCTCTGATCAGATGTCAAGGAGGCTGCACATCACAATGATTGGTTTCTTAGGATGACAGTAAGGCATTATTTAACGGGATAAATCAAGAACTTTAAAATACAATGTACTAAAATGAAGAGGCTGATTGCTTTGTGAATCACCTTTTATACTAATATTCCATCTCACTAATTTGGTACATCAGGCCAATATTGAGAAAGCAGATGAACATAAGGAAGTTGCTCTTCTTATTACAGGTATTCCTTTAGGAGTGCACTGCTTGTTACTCTGTTAAATTGCTGATATTATTTTTTTTTAAAACGAAAAAGATTCTATGTACAAGAGAAGTGCAAACTGAAAGGTAAGTAAACTATCTGCAAAATTCTTTTAAACTTGTTTACTTGCCTGCTGAGCTGTGCCATGAAAGGCTTAGTTGCAAAAGCTGGCTTACGCCGTTCTGGATTGATTAAGTGATGTATCACTGAGCATTAGAAATATGTGCTATATTTACAGTGTGGAAAATATTTATTTCATAGCTTATTTGGGCAGATGTGAGCAAGTGTGGGAAGTATGTTAATATATGGAAACGCATAACTCTTTAAGTCAAATGTTTCCACAGTTGGTAATATCCCCAGCACAGATTAAATTTCCACCTAAAGCACAACCATGTTCTTCACTGCCCTTCTCAGCCTTGCCAAGTGAAGGCATGTCTCTTCAGCAGGCAGGGATTTGGTTTACTCAGAAGTGGTTTGCTCTGGTCACTTCCATAACAGGCCAAGCGGGCTGAGGGTCACTGACTATCCAGCTTTAAGCAGCAGGATAGTGTTTAAGCAGGATTTATGGCAAGCCAAGCCATACAAATTGTTGCTGTATCAGGTCACTAATCCAGTTAGTCCTCTGTCTTCTCTCAGGTTACAAGTGGTAGTAGTATTTTTCAAAAAAACCAGGAACTGGACCATCAAGGATTGACTGAAACACAAAAAGCTACTGATTAACCATAGTAATCTGTGTGGCAGTGGGGAGCACCTTATGCCCTGATCCGTGAGGATTTATACCCTAAAAAGCTGTAATCCCTGACTTGGCCCTTTTTGTCATGTCTTAGAGTGCTCATGGCTGGTTGGTAGAACATATGTTACTGATCCATACACAGGTCAGCCTGATCACACAGCGTTGGCTCTCTTTGAATCCAGCTGCTAAGCTACAATAAAAGAAAGCTAAAAATATATCAAATATTTTCCTAATACTACTCTGCCATGAAAGCAACTGGGTAGTTGTAGAAAGTCATCACAGAGCTGCAAATGGGAGGAGCTTCCCCCTTTAAGCAGTCCCTCTAATTACACAGTGCATTCCAGTAGGAAATCTGAGGGTTTGCTCTTGCTACGCGGTCTCATAGCGGAAGAGCCAGTGGGGGGAGGAGGGTTCCTCCATGGTTTGGTAGGTTGTTGGCTTCAAAGAGATCTTGTTGCAATGCATTCTTCAGGCTCTGCAGCAGGGATTTCCACTTCTAAACCAGCTCCCTCCTTGACTTGGAACATCACCTTGTTCTTTCTTTCCTCCTGCCAAGGGTGATTAGCAGTGGGAAACATGAGGCAGGCTGGGGATCTTGCTGGCTGGTGATGAGCTTGTTCTGGTTTCAGACACCCTGGAAGTGTTTGCAAAGATCCTGCTTGTGTTCTCAGACCCTCTCATGATGATGAAATCACATCCAGGCCCATTACTTGAGCCTAATCTCCGTTTACTTCATGATACAGTCGACAGCTATATGGCTGCCAAGATGGAAAGTTCCAGGATTTTTATCAATTGAGAATATTCCAATCAGTAGCTGAGAGGGCTCTACTGGATACACTTACGCAGCTGAGTCGGCTGGATTTTCACACTACTTTTTATTTAACACCTTTGACTGGAGTTAGAGATTTTATCTCCTAATTAAGCTAAGAGTGCAGTTAGTGGCTTTGTCTGCATTGCATCCACAGAGAGGAAGGTCTCTGCTTTCTGCCAGCCTGTCAGGTTGATGTTTACTGAGCCCCTAAATGTTTCCTCTCTACTCCCCCTCTCTGAGATCTTAACCCAGTGCTAATATCCCTGATGTGCCCATCTTCTGAGCATCACTACTTGCTTTCTCCTTAACTTTCTGTGGAAGTAGTGTTCTTGGTGGTTTTCAATCAAGATGATGGAGGAAATACAGGAAGTAAAGCTGCTTTTTGGAATTGTAGACTTCTACGAAAGGATGTGATCACTTTTGGTACAGATTTAGTCCTTCATGATAAAACAAACTGTCCAATAAGCCTGTTGCCTTTGAATGAAAATGTCCCATCCAATGCTGTCGTCATCCAGTTAACTCTGTTTGAAAAATCAGAGCAAAAAGTTTTCCGGAAGAAAGTGTTAACTTTTTCGGTTTATAATATTGTTCATGGTTCTGGGCAGTCTCATGACAGAAAAGTTAATTCAAAGGCTGCAAAATGCTTAAGGAAAGCAGAAGACACTAAGAATTTGCCTTGCACGTTGCAAGAGAGCAAGCATGGGGGGAAATACTACTTAAAATATAGTTCTACTATTATTAGTTCTACCTAAAATACATATCTGGGAATGGGGCACCAAATAAGGAAATGTGTTGTTGATGCAAAGAGATCTAAACAAGCCCTGTATAAAGTTCAGTTGAAGAGTACTTGTGAAGAGCTGCTTTCTAGGGTGAGGAAATTCCAGGACAGCTTTCCAGTAACAGTAGCAGCAGTAGGGCCAGAGAGGAAAAAAACTAATTGCTTTGGAAGGAGGATATTAATATTTTCATGAGGTGACAAACTGACAGTAATTTCATATTGAAAAATACAGAAAATGTCTGCACACAGAAAAGGGTGCACCACAAGCCACTGGAGTCCGGGCAGAGCACTTCACAGCTCTTAGAGAAGGCTTCCTAAATGTGTACTAGAAATGACACTTCTCTGCTGATGTGAGTTTGGTGAGCAGCAAGATAGCTTCCAGTTGGAAATTCCCATTAGTCTGTCATAAATTTTCAGTTACAGATAAGTCAATTTGGCATTTTAATATTACGATATCTCTGATACTCATTTTTAATGCTTTATCTCTTCAGAAGGGTTGGTTTAGGGTTCTACGCTCTTTCTCCTGCACATTATATGTCCTAGTAGTGTGATGGCAAGGGTGAGGTCTCCTGGATTTAGTAGAACCAGGACACATCTCTTCTCTGTAACAAATCCTACATATGAAGGATATGCATTTCCCTGATAATTCCCTTCTTGCATCAACTCAGATACTTGGGGATGGAATAAACATCCTATTGTTCAACCTCTGCTTCAAAACTCATGGTCAGCAAGATTCCCAGGAGCTGGTAATCAGAGTTTTGCCAGCCAGTTGCCTTTTGGTAGGCATTGTTGTCCTGTCTTTCCAAAGGAAGCTGTCAGTAGCCATAATTGTTCTTAGAAGTTTACTTGCTCGTAGAGCAGAATCTGATTATTCCATTTTGAGTGATGTCTAGAATGCTTTTTGGTAATTGTCCTGATATATACCAAATCAGAAGAGCAATTTTTAGCAATCCATTCGCTTTAACCACTACTGTAGTCCATAGCCAAGAAAAATGTAGCCTTTTTAATCCTACAAATCTTTTCAAAATAATAAGAGGAAAACTGATTTCATATAACTGACTGAGGTTAGGAGCAGTACATACTACAGTAGTTCAGACCACACAAACTCCAGTCTGTCTTGGAGCTTTTCAATTACAGATTCTTTCAGCCTTGTACTTAAAATCATAGTAGAATTGGAAACCTTACAGCTTAATGCATTAATAAAATTCTTCCAGCTTATGTTCTTTTTCATTAGTGGTACATTTTGCTACATTGTACCTGGGGTTTTTGGGAGTGGGTCGTTCTTGTTTCGGGAACATGATTTCATTAAAGGTGAATAACAAAGGGGAAATCAGGGACACCTGTGTCATCCTCACTTCTGTAGTTGAGTTATTGTGGAGTTCACTCTGCTAATTTTGGGGGATGTAGGTAGTTGGTGTCTAGTATGGTTATGCATATCTGTATGTTGTTTCTAAAACCCATCTTAGAACAGAGTTTTTCGGAAAAGGTCACTCTGTAAGTATGAAGAAACCTTTGCTAAAGAGCAATGACATGTTGTGGTTTGTGCAGTGTCCTCACTTACCTTATGTATGTACGGATGGGTATAGCAGCAGCGTAGGGTTAGCAGCCAGCTCCAGTCTGGAAGTAGAATAGGTGTGTTAGTCTCTTTAGTTCCGTACTACATGTGCCTTGCTACCAGTTCGTGTCTGTGCTTTCATGGCTTCTGGGTGCCCACACCTGAGCCTTAGTGGTTGTTCCATAGGAAGCTTCATTACTTAAACCATACAGACTGAGGAAGGATGGTTATTGCTCTTCTGGGAAGGGCTGCTTTTTTTTCTTTAAGAGGGTTTTGGTTTTTTTTTTCCCCATCAGAAACAAGATTGGTCTGTGCAAGATTCATAACAGTCTATTTATTTTTGTGCCACTAGTCTGGCCTCACTTCTGGTTTTGGGAACTGCTGCACTTTCTAGATATGTAAGATAGAGTGGGTAGAGATTGTGTACCTTGTATGCGGGGTCTTCTACTACAAAGCTCTACAGAAAACCTGTGTGGTCTTGGGGCTTTTTGTGTTTGCATTAGTTTAATTGCCTCTCTGACCCCTCTTCCTCTGTTGGCCTTTCAAGCTCTGTGGGCTCTTAGCCTTGCTGATATCTCTCCACAGGATCTTTGCACCAGGAAGCATCCAGGCTTGCCAGGAACTCCCCCAGCCCTGCTGTCCAGTTCCATCCAGCAGCTCCTCTAGCTTTTATGCTGAACTTCTGGTTTTGCATTTTTAATACCTGTAATTCGCTTCCTTCTGTTCCCTTAAGCTGTAGATGAGGAGTTTATTAGTTTTAGCTCTCTTCATAATACATCGGTTTCAGCATCTGACTGCTTTTTCATTTCTTTCAGAAGCATGGTATTTAGTTGCCCTCTGAGAAAGGGGAGTAATTTATAGATATCCTTCTAGACCAGTTCTTTTATGCAGCACTTCCAGTTATTTGATTGCTTGTGTTAATTTCTTTTATTGTTTCCTTTTTTTTTTTCCCCTCTGGGTTACTAAGATTAATTACTTTTCCATACTGTAATTGTTCTATGTATCCTAGGCAGTATTTTTTAATTTCAGTCTTTATCATGACAGTCAAAATAGAACATATTTTCTGCTTTAATGGCATCCAAATTAACTTTAATCCTACATTAGGAAATCTTTCAGTCTCACTGTATCTGTTATGTGAAGTCCAAAGTGATGATCCAAGAATGAGAACAGCAAGAGCTACCCCAGTTTGATCCAAATGCAGCCATGTGACTTTCCACTATTCTTTGATTTCACTGACTGTGTCTAAACGGGCTCTTGGAAGTGCTCTGCCGGGAACCCTGACTGTCCAGGTCAGGAACATGTTGAAATAAACTATGGCTCCATTCCAGCCCAGGCACCAGCATTTCTGTTCCATGAAAACTAGAATATAGGAAATGTCACCTGCATGTTCATGTCTTGTCTGAGTATGAACCTGGAACATGGCCCAGACGCACTTAGTGGTACCCCTGCATCAGCATTCAGATGCATACACTGATTCTTGCGTGGGTTTTATTTGTAGAAGTCTGCCTCTTTCTATTCAGCAGATAAAAAAGATCTACAGGTTCTTGTGGTGTCTTGAGTCAGAAGGGTGTAATTCTTTTAGCTGAAAATAGAGCTATTGTGTTTGGTATTTGTTTTTCCATTTATAACTTTAAAATAAAAAGGTTGGAAACGTGTTTATTTTTTAATTCCCTTACATATGTGAAGTTGTTCTGAGTGCTACAAGAATTAAGGCAGTCCTGGGGAAATAATGACTTATGTCATCAGTTGGAGGGGCACTCTGGAGAAGGGTCCGTCGGAGGGGGAACTTGCTTCTAGGGTGCTCCACTGTGAATATGGCAGGAAGGAGCCTAGGCAGTCTGGCCTCCCTCAGCAACAGTTTCTTGGCATTTCTCCTACTTTCAGGTACATCAAAATAGTTGAACAGATGAACAGTTAGTTGATCAGCTTCTACTGCTGGAATGTGCTAATTTACATTTTGTTTGAGCCTTTCTATGCAATGCTATTAATTGTGTTGTAGACGGGCCTAACCAGGAAGCCTACCAGGGTCACGCTGACATCTAAGCAAGCGTTCGAGTCTGCCCCAAGTAAGGAAAGGTTAGGAAAACCTGAATTCTGTCAGTGGGACCGAACTCAAGGCTGATGTGTTTTCAACAGTAGAAGCTTTGCCAGGGGTTGAGAGCAGTGATGTCTGTGAAGGAGGTAAAGCAGCCGTCTGCTGGACATTCTGTATTTGGTTTAGCCTTGAAGAGCTCCAGGTTTGCTTCCTTTCCGTTTGCCAGTTCCTTTCAGTACGTGAGCTCCCCTACATTACACTTTCCTGTTTTTTGTCTAAGGAATGTTACTATTGTAATGATGTGATGGTACTGTCCTGCCTTCTTCTGACCTGACAGTGAGTCCTCTCACTTGTAGTTGACTGTCAGTCGAGTAAAAGGCACTGAGTTGTGTTACTAGATTATTTTCCTGGAGTTAATTTATGTCTGCAAATCATTTTAATGTCTCATTTCTTTTTTTTCCTTATTTTTCACTACTTACTTTTCTGATGACCAGTTCTGATGACCTTCATAATTGATTCTCTGTGTGTGTATATATATAAATACACTTGTATCATTATTCTGTTTGGAATTCCCTTTGCAGAGAATCATTTCTTTTGTAAGCAGCTATTTTGTTTTGGTTCTCCAGACTTTTGAGGTATTGAATGTCTAAAACTTACGGTTTCAGACAGTGTCATTCTTGAGCTCTTGGGTTAGTAACTAAAATGTAGGGG
>KZ505706.1:43352-73132 GCA_002844005.1 Limosa lapponica baueri | reverse complement strand
AAGTGTTATTTGATACTAATATAAAAAAAGATATTTTTCAATATACCACTTAAATGGTTGTTTAAAAAATTATTTTCAAATCAGTCGAGTGAGGTTGACCAAATTTTGTGTGTTTTCTCTGAGGTTAGGAGAGATGCCCAAATTCATACCATGAAACTGTGACATAAGGTGAAATAAGATCAGGGTGCCCGAAAGCGATCTTTCTGCTCTTGATAGTGTATCTTTTTACTCAGGGATGCTGCTTTGCTAATACTGGGGCAGAGGGAGTATCTTGAAACAAATGTGTTCTGTGTGAGGAAGCCAGTGCTGTTGCAGTATCACAGTTGGAAAATTTCAACATACAAAGCCAGGAAATTTGAAGGTTTTGATTCTCTTTGTAGGTATAACTTGGCAGGTTGTACAAATATCTTATATCTTCGCTGGCAAGGAATGGCTTCTGCTAAACATAATTGCTCTCTTGGAGTTTTAAATTCAAAGGTAGGTTCTGTACAGTTTAATTTTTTTCCCCTGCAGCTTTCATGATAAAGGCACAGTTATTAACTAAGGGCAGCTACTATGCAAGAGTGGTTACTATTAAAACCTGCACAGAAAAAGTTATAGGCACCAAACAAGAGTGGTTACATGCTGAACATGACTTCAAAAGGAGAAACATAATGTAAAGAATAAATTTCTTTTTATATGCAGAGTAGATGTTTATATGGAAATGCATTAAACAGTGAACATGACCAACTATTTCATTGTCAGGTCTATCAAAGTTACTGTTTCAGATTTACTTTGTTCTTTCTATTCATGCCTGTGTTGGTTCAGTTTGAGGGGGAAGGAAAGAAAACCTGCAAAGACTCTGAAAAAAATGTCTTTAGGAGTGACTTTGCTTTCATTCTGGGAAGCACAATTTCATACATATTTTGGCTGGGCTCAGTGAAGCTACAGCAGGTCACCACCCATCAGCATGTGGCTACCTATGGGCTTACTCTCCCACATCCTCAAGTGCGAGTTCATCTTAAATGGCAACAAAATAAGATTATCTTGTGTTGCACAACCATCTAATTGGAGACATCTCAGAAAATTTGAACTATCTTATGATTCAGAGTAGTATCAAGCCTGACTCAAGTGAGGAAAAATAAATCCAGGATACCATGAACAGTGTCCTGCGTGAGGACTGTCTGCGTCAGTTTTTTTTACAAGGTGTTTGTGGTCCACAAGAATTTGTGTAGAGGGAGGAATGACTTCTATTCAGTAATTTTAATTTGTGTTGGGGGAGCTCAGACTAATACAGAACAATATTTTTGGATTGTTTTAACCAATAAGAATAATTAGCACCTGGTGCCACTTACCTAAATATTTACTGAGGTATTTCATCCACTTTAAGGAGAAGGTTCTTTGGTTAATGAGATCTGTGCTCTCTAATAAAATTTCAGGAATCCATTTGTATCTATTTACATGGAGCATGATGTTACTACTAATTTTTAACCAATAATCTTCTCCAAATGACTTTGAAGAAACATTAATTTACATTTTTTGTCAAGCTTAATGTAACCAATAATGAAAAAGTAATGGTAGGCTATATGAAATTGCATCAGAGTTTACACTGCCAGTGAACCATAAAATCAAATTAAAACACCATCTGATTAATTTTCTTAATTCTCTGCTATCAGACTAATAATGGAGAGTAAAATGGGCAGGCTCCTTGTTTAATTGGTAGTGTAGTATACTAATTAAGTAATGAGATATAGTAATTTTTTTCTCAGGCAAGGCTACATATGTAGAATATGTTTTTAGTTAACACAAAAGAGAGCTTATTAACACCCTTTGGGAGACACTTGGCCAATAATATATTCATTGATGTATCAAATATTAATTTCTGTAAATTACGTTAGGAAATAGAATAAAAATAAGTTGCTAAATTGCTGTATTCCTCCATTATGGAAAGAGTTCCTAACAAGAAAAAGAAAGAGTAGAAGAACTGAGGGTTTCACTGTGCTTATATGGTGTTACAGCTTTAACTAGTTTCTCAAAAATCATGGCAGTGTTTGTGAGGTTGTGTTGGTTTTGCAGGTTTTTTTCCCTTGAAGATACTAATTTTTGGTTGTGTAGCTTTGTATTGCCAATTCTTGGAATTCTACAATCATGAAATTACTTCAAGCAAGTTATTTGTCGTCTCTGAGTTGCCATTATATTTTTCTGGGTTTTGACAGAATCACAGAATGATTTGGGATTGGAAAGGACCTCTGGAGATCTAGTCCAACCCCCCCGTCAGAACAGGTCCACCTAGAGCAGGTTACACAGGGACGTGTCCAGGCAGGTTTTAAATGTCTCCAGAGACAGAGACTCCACCACCTCTCCGGGCAGCCTGTTCCAGTGCTCTGCCACCCTCAAAGTGAAGAAGTTCCTTCCTTCTGTACTTTAGTTTGCATTTCTATGTATTTTTAACCATCATAACTAGTAACTTCTTTAATGAAAAGCTTCTTGCCTGAGACCTATGTCTCAAAGTATCTTGGGCTTTTCTAGGAATGTCAAACATATGCCTTTATGATATTGTGTTGGCATATTTCTTTTTGCTCAAAGTATGGCCCCCATCATCCCTTCCCATGTCTATATCCAGTTATTACATTAAAATTACCAATAAGCTTGACAACTATGTCATGGAAGCTAGACAGTGGATAGATTTCTTACTCTAGACTTCCATATGGTTTTAAGTATGACTGGCAAAACTGAGGAAAAGGGGTAAAATACCCAAGTGAGGTATCTGGTGGGTTTTTTTTTTTTTTCCTTTCCTCCTTTTGCTGCTCTCAGGGGGATATAACTGTATGAGTGGAGACTGGGAGAGGGAGGAAATAGGTTTGAGACTGGACCAATGTGTCATTGTGTTAAATCCAGCCAGCCAGTGAGGTCATTGTTTTCATCTGAGTCATTTTAGAATGTAAGCTCTTACATTATGGAAAACATTGCACATCTTTATTTCAGACATGGAAATATCCAGCCAACCCTTCAGTGGTAGAGCTCCACTGATTTCATTTGAGGTACTCCTGACTCCCAGCGGTGTAAGCAGGAGGGGAAATCAAATTCTTTTGCCTCATTTTTTAACACTTTGCCACTAACCCAAAGGGAATATTCTTTAGGCACATTTCCAGCCAAGATGCTTGTTGAAGAGGGAGCTGGTAAATCTGTTGATCACACCTGTCAGCCCTGAATCTAGTAAATCTGTCCAGCCTGGAGCTGGCTGCAGTTATATTGGGGGAAAAAGTTCTTAAGCACCAACTCATGTCGAGGCTAGATTATGTTCCAACATGCACAGGGAAAATCCTTGAGACTGCATTCTTGGATATTGATTGTATTTCGTACTCTGGCTCCACTAGGCTCAGTCTCTGTGTAGTATGATTTAATTGAGGGACTTGGGCAGTTTGCCCAGCTCTGCAATTGATTTGTGTGACCATCAGCAAACTCTGTCATCTCTCTGCACTTGGGTTTTAAAGAATTTGGTCCTTAAGGTAGGTCTGATATTTGTAGCACTTTAAGGATCTTGTATAATACAGTAATTATAATTTGTGTATTTTGCACAATATAACAGCATGGGGTGGAGATGGGTGGATCATTCCACATACGCATAGAAATAGTAAGAGGTTTTGACTGAATCTAACAAATGCTGTTCTGTCGTTTAAAGTGGGAGAAAGCCATTGCTAGCTGATGCCTTCAGAATAATTTATGAAAAAGAGATTGCTATATGACACAGTATCTTCCACTTGTTGCATGGCATGTGCTTACAGTGTGAGTATGTGGCAAGTCCAATGTCTCCTTAAGATCTAGCCAGCCACTTGGCTAAGAATTTAATGTTTTTGCCCTTTCAAGTTTAAACTTCCAGGTCTTTTGAAACAAGAAAACTGCCCAGTGCTGTCATTAAAATATTCTGTCTTAAGATGACCCAGAGCACGCTGAGGGTGCACAGTGCAGTTCTCTAAAGGAAAACAGGGCTGGGTAATGGTCTGCAAACTATAAATGCATCAGATATTTGCAGGGGAGTTTGTACAGTGGTATTGTTCATAATCTGTGATAGTTACTTCATGCATAGAATCTGTTCCTCTTCCTGCTGAATTTAGGCTTCAAATTTACTCATGAAAAGCATTTAAAAAAACCCAACCTAAAACCTGCAGCAAAGCTGTAACATCACTGAAAGCGCAACAATTTCAAGATTGGAGTAGAGTATGTTTAACTCTCTATTGAAAATGTTTCCTTTAAGGCAATTTCTGAGTCAGTCCTATTGCTGCAGGGCAAACGAAAAGCAACCTTTCCCAGGAATATGGGAGCATCTGGAGTAAAGTAGGAGCATTGCTGTGATGTGTCCCAGTGTTAATTCCTGAGTTTCTCATGGAGAATGGTATATTTATCCATACACCGTGTGAGGCACTGGGACTTCAAGATAGATGGAGTGGGATTGTTTGCCGAAGCTAGCAGTACCGAGTCATCAGCAGGAAAATGGCTGAGACCAAGACCCTCAGAGTGGCATCTCAGAGCGGTGGACTGAGGCGGAGGCAGGCTTTGAAGAAGGCTGTCATCGTTGACTGAATAACAAACATGCTTCCAAATGTCTTGTCTCATGTGGGATGGGAGCAGAGTGACCATCTGGGATTCCCCTGCCCCAGCTTTAGCCCTTCTGAAGTCATGTGCTCAGACCAAGCCACTGGTCTAGAACTGATGGAGGAGAGGTACTGGCAGAGATGTCTACTTCATGCACCTCAGTTGACTACCTTATGGTGAGGTTAAACTGCCTGCTGGTGATGCACTGCTTTCTGCTTTGGTTATTGGGACAATGCAGGTGGAGCAGCAGGGCCAGGGGTCCTAGAGCTGCACCTGCAGCTCCAGCCATGTGTCTCCTGTCAGCTGGATCCTTCAGTGCCATATATGTCTAGATCAATAGTATCTCAATGATGGCAGTGAACGCTGCTTGTGCTGTTATCATATGTGAATCCCTCATAATAATCATCTGGCCATCTCCTCCCTGTCTTTTCCTTTCCAAAGTGCCACCAAAGGCAGTGCCATGCTATCATCCATGTTTGACTAGTGAGGACAAAAGTAACCTGTCTGTGATCACAGGTTGGACTTGGATCTCTAGTGTATAAAGCTGGAATTTATGAGTGTGAAACCGTAATTGAGCAGCTTATTAGGTCCTTATCCATGCCTTGTAGAGAAAGCTATGATCAGGATCCAGGCATACTTCCAGTAGTAATTTTTGCCACACCGTAAATATAAAGACAGCTGTTCTGACCGTGATCTTATGCTTTTGCTGTCCATTTTTTATCAGAGTTAGGATGCATGGGTATATGAGGAAATGAAGTAATATAAAGCTTTAATTATTCAAAATACGAATTTAAATTTTGTCTCGCTTTTCTTGAATGATCGAATATGATTGAGACCCTTGTTTGGTTGGTCTGAATCATTTATTGGTTCCCAGTTGTTGTCTAACCATGCCGTGATAAGAATACTAAAACAGTCTGGATATCTGTCTTCCTACTCCGAGCACTTCTGACCTTGTTGTTCTCCTTGGAAGTTGTTGAAAATAGTGGCACCACCTATTGGTGGAACAGTAAAACTATGAATGATGCTTATTTGCATACTAAGAAAGAATAGTGAAATGGAGAAAAGAGTTTGAAATTTATTCCGTGTTGCAATTTAAGATTTTTTTGAAACAATCTATTCCTTATTTTATATGCTTATGTAGAACATATCCTTGATTTAAAACAAACAGGAAAAAACCCCACAAACAAAACCAAAAACCCCTTAACCTAGGCTTTCCGAGGTAATAGTACAGAGCAGATCTTCCTAGTCATTCTGACTGTGCAGGATTATCACTTTTTTATCAGTTGTGTTTAAAAGAAAAAGGAAAGTATCCACCCTTACAAAACCAGTTTACAAGAAATTAAAGGTATTGGAATCTAAGTTGTTTGCTTCTTAGTTGAAATAACTGGAGCTAAGCTTTTTCTTTTCCTGCTCCATTCTTTCATTTTAACAAATGTTATCACTTCTCTAAAATGAGCTATTTTACTGTGGCCACCACCTCAGTGCTTGGAAGACAATCTACTGATGGCAACAGCTTAAGCTGCAGTGTCTTCAGCAGGAGGACTTCCATTAGTCTCAAGTGTTTTGGGGGTGCCGTGTGATGAATGATTTCTGGTAGTTGGCTTTGGATGTTCTAGTCACTAATGTTTACATCAGTAGACAAAGAAAAAATGACTCAGTTGTATATTGTGGGGCCTGTGTGATGACAGAGCTGGTCAAATTTTGAGTTTGTTTGAAAAACAAACTGTTTCTCCTTCTCTGTGTGAGCTAAAACAGGAAAAAAACATAGTGTTCTAGGCAATCCTGCTTTAGCAGGGGAGTTGGACTAGATGATCTCTAGAGGTCCCTTCCAACTGACAATTCCGTGATTCCTGTTTAGTAGCTCTGCTTTTCTTATCTGGGGGAGGTAACTGGTAGCTGCTGGGTGTTGCTCATTGGGACTGGGTATGGAAATGCCACATTTCACTGAAGGTGTATTGCAGCACTGCCTGCACTGCTGTCATGAATAGCTGAATGACTGGAATGGAGCACAGCAACAGCTGTGAAGCCTGAGGAATGCTTTGTTGCGATATATAGGTGTTCTTACTATAGCTTCTGTTCATAACCCCAGCCCTCTATCCCAGAAGTTGGAGAATATCCTAAAAATGCTGTCTATGGATGTCCCCAGAACGCATTAGGTGGTTTCCAGTAAATCCTCTGCCGAGGAGCTCCCGTTCTGCGAGCAGATGGTGTAACCCTGCCGAAGAGGAGGCAGAGTTCAGATGCAGAGCTGTACATGCATGACAAACGAGTCCACTGTCATGCAGTGCAGCAGTCATGTAACTCCAAGAGGAAACTAGAGATGAGCAGGGAAGAAATCTTCCAGATGAGCTCAGGAATGGAGTAAAATCTTGGAGAGGGTTGTATGGAAAAAGGCTTGCCAGTAAAGTTAGTGTCTCACAGGGTTCAGATGTGATGAATAGTTTTACTGTTATGGTGCAGTTTTTGGACAGAATAATACTTGAATAAAAGGTATAATTGCAGGCATAAGGTATTTGGCTTGACATTTTTTTGTTGTCAAGCTTAACATGTGAGATGTCCAAATTCATAGCCATTGATTGAGATGTCAAGATGTATAACAACAATAATAGTATTTAAACTTCTACTGAACACATACTTGGATTTTTCTGCACTTTGAAAGTGTGTTGAATTGCTTTTGGCTAAAAAAGCAAAAAGTGGAACATAAAATATTTGAAGCAAAAATAGCAGAAAATGCATATAGACTACTATGGCCGTTTTTTAGCCTTTAGTAGCCCAGGCGATGGAAGGGTCATCAGTGGAAAAGCTGATGCTGTTAGACTGTTAGCACTTGCAGGGTGACAGCCAAAGAAAAGTGAAGCATGAGGATAAATCTCATTATGTTTTGCCACTGTGTTATTACAGTTCATTCTTTGGCTAACAATAAAGTTAAGATTTCCCTCTTATTCCTGCGCATCCTTTTCCTTAAGCATAGATCAAAACTGCCCGTATGCTTCTGGCATTCTCATGCAAAATGTAGGCATGAGGGCTCACAAATAACTGAGAGCTGATTCTGGGACTGGAATGTGTTTGCTTACTGTCTGTGTGGGTGGCAAAGTGTCCGTAAATGTTTTAGCACAGTCTAGCTCGCTCTTGGTTTCAGTACAAGATTTACCACGGATCTGTCAGCCCAGCAACGGCATGGAGGATTTCACATGCAAAAGTGAAAAACACTTTTGGAAATACTTGCTACTTGGCAGTCCAACAGCAAGTTGCTGTTAAATATGACCGGGTTGGGAGGTGGACAACTTTAAACAGAGATCAACACCGGGAGAAGATGTTGGGTGCTACTGGTGGATGTCCTGACAGTGGAATGTGGCAGCTTTTCTCAGTTTTAAAGCTTTGCTGCAGTGAGTGGTGGAACTTCCTTCTCTTGTGATCAACCACATTTATTTTACAAAGGGTATAATGACAAATTTTTTCTTTTCACGATGTATTTCAAAGAATACTAGACATTTTGTTTGTTTCCGTGCTCTGTAGCTCAACTTTGTCTGTAAAATGCCCTGACACTTCAGCATTGCAGGCTGCTGCTCTCTTGGGTGCTACAGCTGTGAGGCACAGCTGAGCCAGCCAAGCCTGTGTTACACTGGAGGGACAGCTGCTTTAGCTCAGTGTCCATGGCTGTAGACCTCCCTGCCTTCGGCGACGTTGCACACAGACATCGGTAGATGTGTGTGTGTGTGTATTGTATGTGACATACGAAATATTGAGAGGTAAAGCTTTTGGGGAAGGGGCATGTCAGTGTCTATAATTGGCAAGAGAGCAAAACGCAGCTAGCCATTGGAAATGCTGTTGAGAATTTCAGCCCCTGTTTTATCTGTCTGTTGCATGCGAGTCCTTACAGAAAAAAATCATAGCCTTTTCTGTTTCTAGTGTACAATAGAACTTAAATGATTCTTACAGGAACTCTGTGTGTGTGTGTGTGTGTGCGCGTGCATGCAGGAGATGGTGAGGTCATCTCAAGTCTTCTGTGTAGCAAACCCCTGGGCCTTACTCACCATTAATTTATCCCTAAAAGATTCTAATGACCTAAAATAGCATTTCTGTAAATAGTGCTGTTTCAACTTTGTTCCGTAACTACGTGTGTATGATGGGACTTGCAGGGTTTCCAGATATCTTCCTTCTCCAGTCCTACCAAGCTTTTTCTTCAAGTACTACAACAATGAGAAAAAAGCAAATATAAACTTTGAGCTCTTTGTTTGTAAAAAAAGCCATTTGCGGGACAGGAGTGAATCTTTCCCACCCTGGGTTTCAGGCAGCAGCAGTTTGAACAGGAAGTGCTGTATTTAAGTGGAATATGGCTGAAACTTTTTAGAGAGAAATGTATTTTTTTTTCTTGTCAGTTTGATGCTGCTCAGAGATCTAGACCGTGGGTAGAAAGAGTAAGCAAAGGGCACAAAAGATAGTCAAAAGTGCAAGCTAAATATACTTATAGTGCACTTCTCCATGAGTGAAAAATGTGTCTGCCACAAATTAATATCAGTGGAGGATTTGGTCAAAACACTTTATTTTTTTTTTTAAATTTCTAAGGAATTTGAGATAATAAGGAATGATTGCAATGAGAAATGACATTGCTGTTTGTTAATTATAGGCCTATCTTCTGTTAAGAGTTGATGAGACTTAGCACCACCACTGCATTTCAACATCACCCAGATCCATGGATGCAGTACCTGTTTGATGCCATCGCTCTACCTTTTCCTTGTAAACAACCACTTGACATGTAATGGCTTGAAAATACTCATGATTTATTTGTTTGTTTTTCTGCACAGGCTGGAATGGTGTTAAGATGTGGATACTTCTGGTTTGGCTTGTTTGTTGTGCCCACTGCGTGCCTTGTTAAAGACGTGGCATGGACAGCGTAAGTACTGAACTGGTCCTCTCAGTGTTATTGGAATTATTCTGTATGCACATGTTGTCTGGTCCAGTATAGTTCTTTAAAGAACTATGAAGCCTTTTAGCGAATGCAAAATGGTGATACTTGTTCGGAAGACCTCGAAGCAAAGTGAAATGGGAGTAGTTTCTTACCTGCAAATGCGACTAGCAATGTGAAAGAACGGTTAGTCCTGAATCTGAAGGAGGAAGCCTTGCCTGAGTAATGAAGTTGTGTCATTTTAGGATTATTTGTGTTGTATACCATTTAGTTAAAGGCAAATTTAAATCAGACATCAGAGATTTCCTATTCCTAAAAAGGAGCAAATAATTTGTTCATTTTGACTAAGGTTTGGTAGAAAGTAAAAACGTGTCACTCTAATCCATACCAGAAAGCTCCCAGTTCTTTTTCAGCTGCTTTTTAGGTTCTCTTTCAACAGTGGGTCTTCCAAGACTTAATTGAGAGAAGAGCTGTGGTTGAAGTAATGAAATCTTGAAGGTTGAAGTCTTAATGATTCCTTCCCTGCCCATAGAGGAGGAACAACCCTTGTGAAATACAAGCCTGTGTAATCCCCTTCTCTTAAAACTCTGTGGTTTCAAAGCATTCAGAAAGGCAAGTGATTTCAAGAACTTTGATTTAAAGGGACTGTCATGGTTTAACCCCAGCTGGCAATTAGGACCATGCGACCACCTGCTCACTTCTCCCCTTCCTCCCCAGAAGGGTAGGGAGAAAAGGAAGGGGAGGAAAAAAACACCCACAAACTTTGTGGATTGACATAAAGGCAGTTTAATAGAACAGTAAGGGAAAAGGAAAATAACAATAATAATAATAATAATGGTAAAACAATACAAAATAATGTAATACAACACGGTGGTGGATTGCCCAGCCTGACCTAAGCAGTGATAGAGGATCCCTGCCCCCCAGCCAACCCCTGTTTAGATACTGAGCATGATGTTTACGTTATGGAATATTCTGTTGGTCATTCCATTGTTTTGTCTATGCTCCTTCTCAGCTTCTATGGGAAGCTGAAAAAGTCCTTGACTAATGTAAAACATCACCTGGCAACAACTAAACCAATATGCATGATCAGCATCATTCTTGGTGAACTCAAAACACAGCAGCTGCTAGAAAGAAAATTAACTTTATCCCTGGTGAAACCAGGACAGAGAAGCAACTCACCTTCTCTGCCATTTCAATTTGAAATGCAGAAGTATTGTTTTCATTGAGAATTTCTGGTGTTCAGCTTGCTTTTAAGTGTCTTCAGCACCAAAGCTTTCATCCTTTCCCTTAGAAAGCTGTGTTACAACCAGGAAGATTTTATTCTATGGAAATGTTAATAACCTCGTGCAAGGACCCAGTACATTCCTACTCTGGGGAAAAAGGGCAGATCCTTGCTGGAGTGAAGGGAGAATATGAGTTAGCTTGTCATTTGTCACAAAGACTCGAAGTGAAAGCATCGTAACACGTAACACTTAGCTCCAGGAATGAGCTGTCAGTCAGCCAAGGAAGATTCTTAGAATCACAAAATCGTTTACGTGGGAAAAGATCTTTAGGATTGAGTCCAACCGTAAACCTAACACTGCTAAGTCCACCAATCTTCTTTACAGAGAAGTGCAGGAAATACTGGAAAAAGCAGAGTTTCCCAAACACAGGCACATTTCAAACACCGGCTTAAAAGGATAAATCAGGTCATATGCATGCTGAAAATCAATCTTCCTGTGGGGTTGATAGCACAGCTAAATTAAACTGGTACCAGGCAAATCTACCAATCAGTAAGCACTACTTAAATGTTTTCCTGTTTTCCTCCTCAGCTTCATTTTCACAAGCTACGCTGCTAAAATTAAAACTAGGTATCATAATGTAAAATTTCTGTTCGGGCCAAACTATGATTTAATGGTCTGGCACACTAGAGGGGTTTTGTTACACTCATTAAATTTCTCCAATTGAAAATTATTTTTAAATTCTAAAGCGGAGGCCAGAATGTTTAAATTTAGATACTTAGCCATATCTATCACCTGCTTTTTAAAGCTCTCAAAAAAAAAAAAAAAAATCTTAGAATTCATTTCAGCATAACAGGCCCTGCTCCTGTGTCAGGCTTTATTTAAAATTACCTGCTTAGAAGTCAGTGGAACTACTTTTGTGCTTAAAGCTAAAGAGGAGCTGAACTGTTTGCAGCATCAGGGACTGAACATATATTTAGGTGCCCAAGATTACACTTCAGTCTTTGAAATGTTTTTATGATAGTTAAATGTCCCTAAGTTGTCCTCTGTTCTTATCAGGTCTTGGCATAAATGACTCAAGAATTGTAAAACGGGCCAGACCAAGTCAGGCTCATCCTCAGCTATTACTCACTTAAAACTCTGTTACTGACTCAGCCTGTTCTTTAATATTTCTTAGAGAAATCTCAGCAACATAATCCTTTCAGTGGTTCAGACCAAGAATGTACAGAGATTGTGAAGCTCTCAAGACAAACATGTATGATTGATATACTGGATATTTTCCCAACAGACTTTAAACAGGAGGCTCCTATCAACATTAAGCAAAAAATCTGTTCTCCAAGCAGGACTACTTTTTTTCTTTTTTTTTAACCCATCACTGAAAAATTAACACCATTAACATTTTAAGTAGGATAAATGAAATGACACAGCTATCAGCGCTGCCATATGGAAGGAGTAAAGGTCTGTTTCCTTTCCAAGAGGCTTGCCATTCTAAACTTGAGCCCAAGGCCTCTGGAAATCAGCCGGCAGATTTCCCCAGCAGTGGTTACAGCACACGGCTGTCTGTAATTCAGCAGAATCTGGTTTTGGCCATAAAATTCCAGCAGCTCTGACTTCTCATGGTCATGGAATTTATCCCTTTCAGTTCCTTTTGGAGATGAATCATATGTCCGCAGAAAGAGCATCCATGTGACCCAAAAGGTGCATGCCTAATTTCAGTGCAAAATACGGCCAGTAAACCATAAATTCATTACAGAGCTTTTGTCTGGAATAAGGTTACAAAGGATAGGAAAGTGTGTTTCAAACCCATACAAATCTTTGTTTCTAAACTGCTGTGCTGCATCCGCTATCAAAACTTGTAAAGCTGGAAGCAAGAGCTAGTTTTACATGTTCTCTTTGTTACACAGGCTACAGTTGTCAACACACCTCTTATCTCCCATGTTCTCTACAGCTCCAGGCTTTTTTTTTTTTACTTTTTTTTAAGTGAATCAAGGAAACGTGGAAAATTCTCTTTAAAAAGAGAAGGAAGCTTATTATTAATACTTGGCTGCAGTACCACACTGTTAATTTTGATCTGCTACTCTGAATTCAGTGGCTTGGTTTGGATTTGGTTTTTGCCCTATAAAAATCCTGGTTGCGCTACCACTGAAATGTACGGAGCTTTATAAGGTGAGCGCTTCCTCACAGTTGGCACATGTCACTTGGATACATGTCACTGGTGCTAGGAAGTCTCAAAATAGCTGAGCCACAAAGCTATGTGGGAATCATAAAAACACAGAGTGCTTTCCAGCAAAATTAGGCAAGAGGGCAAGAATTTATTAATAATTCATGTCTTGATACTTAGTGTTACAGTGAAAATTTTCCTGAGCCTTCCAATCATTACCAAAATCTTCATGTACTTTTTTTGCCATGGGGAGCTCTGCAGTGTAGATAAGAGAGAAGGTATGAAGAGCCTCTTCCCATCCTGGCACACGCTTGCAGTCTCTGGAGCATGAGACTCCTCTAAAGGTATTGAGGATAATGAGCTAGAGTAGAGGTGGCATCATGTTTGAGAAAAGTTTATGAATGTAACCAGGCTTCTTCCTGGCAGATCCTGGCGTCCCAAACCCCCTAAATATCCTCCTAGGGCAGTGAGGTGAAGCTGTGCACTTCCCTGGCTTGGACGGGGGAGGGCCACCCAAAATACAAAGATAACCCTTAGCCTGTTCTTACGGTCCATGATCTTAATATCCCGGTGTGTGAGGGAAAGGTGAGTTTGTCTTTATGTAACGTGTCAAATTTCAGCTGAAGAGTAACATCGAACACAAGATCGCATCATTTATTGAGGACTGGTTGTGCAGCTAGGGCCACCTGTGAAGTAGAATATAAAAGCTAAGACCTTCTACCTGTATTTTTGTGTATCAAAAGTTAATAATGTGCTGTTGTGAGAAAAAAAAAAAAAAACAATGAAGTATCCAGTCCCATTGCCAGCAGTCCATGGAATAGTTGCAGTTGACTTTGACAGGAAGCAACCCCAGACTCTGAGGCAATTGTAATGCCATATTTTAATATGCATTTTTGGAGAAATCCATGGATAGGTTAGCTTAGACCCTTTTCATAAATACTTAATTACTGACTCTTCCATGGATGCTCTTGCTTCCAAGTGAAGGAGTGACTCAGTGCATAACAATTACCTGAGAGATTATTGTTGCTTTATGGATACCCAGCCACAGCAGAGCGCGTATATTTCATCATTTCACACTACTTACAAAAAACTTCAGTACGCCACACTTCAGGACAACAGTATTTTTTCCATATTTGAAATATCAGTGCAACGCCTCCTTGTGCTGTGCTGCACTAATTGGACTTTGTTGATCAGGCTCTATTCTGTTAAATTTTTAATTCAATATTCACTCTAAGGGAAAAGAGAAGCATCTCTCATCTCTTATTGTGTATGGCAAGATAAATATGCACCTTGGGAGAGACTGAAAAACTTGTAGATTTCTGTGTTCTTGTCTGTGGGAAAACTGGTTATAAAGAATTTTAAGTTCCAAACATGATCAGTCTTCAAGTTGTAAGTACAGTCTCTTTAAAAGGTTGAGATGAGTTCAAGGTGAAAACATTAATGTATTTACTGAAATTAGAGTGAGATATTGAAGTCAACTGTAAAGATTATAAGAATTAATAGCTCAAAGCTTTGTTATTTTAATCACTATAGTTTCCCTTCCTCAAAGAGGAGACCAGTCTAATCATTAGCCTAACTAGTTATAGGAACTTGAATCTAATTAATTTCTATGCAGTTATTGGTAATCTCACATTCTTGAAACATTGTTCTTTGTAAAAATATCCCTGCTACTGATTTCTTCTGTCACAGTACATTGGTATTCCTTTGCAAATCATACACCTTTGGTGGTTTGTATTAATAGAGTGCTATTCTAAGTACAGCTTGATACTTTTTACCTCCAGATTTTGCTATGCTTAATCTTTTGTTGTTGTTTTTTTTTTCCCTCTTAAATGCAGATGTGTTTTGAAAAGTAGTTTTTGTTTTAGCTTCTCATTTTGAGACAACTGGGGCCTAATTCAGCAACACAAAGACCAGAGGACTTGGATAACTTAGTATTAATATCAAAGCACTGTCATCGAAAATAGTATCAGCAAAGATTTTGTGGTCTTTGTTTCTTATTCCCCATAGAAGGAGTAATAAGAATCATGCTTTTTAAAAATAAATGCATCTTCATTATATTTTAATTACGTATACACCAGTTACTATTTTTCTGCCAGAGGGAGTCTGACGTTGTTTTGTATCATGGGTTAAAGATTGTAGTATCTGCATGTAAGAATTTTATAAAACTTATAAAGAAATTCTTGCCATCTCTAGAGTTGAAGAAAATTATTTTAATGCCATGAAGCAAGCAGTGTGTCAGCCGACTTGTCTCCATCTTGTTTTCAGGCTTACTGTGCAGTCACATGCAAATCAATATTACCTCATGGGACACTTGTCCTCCTTTAAGTGACACAAAAGAGGAAGCTGATCAAAAACTGCCCCTTGGAGAAAGATCCCTGCATTTTGTATTGTTGCTTTGTATGTGTCAAGACAGAGGGGACTAGATTCTCTCCTAATATCGATGTAATTCAGGTCTAATAGCACTGGAGCAGTAGGTGAAACTGGGGGAAAAAAGGCCCAAGTCTCTTCATGAGGGACATTGAGTTCCAAAATTTGGTTGCATGTGTGGTATGTGGATTGTTCTGTGAATCCCCAAGCTGAGAAAATCAGACACAGCCAGCCTTGTTACTGTCACTTTGAAAGTGGGGAGAGAAGTGCCTTTCCAAGTCATGTGAGACTGATAAATGAAAATAAAGGGGCTTGAATGGCAATTATTATCTGAGACTCTCCTCAGGTTTTCAGAGCAGTGCCACGCATAGCTCAAAAGACAGTGGAATCATGTTTTACTGCCATGAATATTCAATGAATCCCAGCTCTTTTGTCTGAATGCCCGGGTCCTGAGCAGTCCCACGGCAGCGGTGTCAGGTCTCCATAGTCCCGTAGCTTTGCTGCTTGGTTAGATTTTGAGTGTTGTGTTGAAGCAGCCGAGCTTTGCTGAATTTGAAGTCCTTCTGATTTCTCATTTCTTATGTAATATTTCCCAGGTATTGTGAACCTGAGTTGACACGCATACAGTGTGCCTATTTCCCAAATCAGTCAAGGAAAGGGAAGCCCTGCGCTTCTCATCTGAGAGGTAAAATCAGTGCTTTGTAGCAAAACAAATGTTCATGAGGCTTTTTTGTTTTGTTTTTCTGTTTGTCTTTTCCTTGTGGTACAGGGCCAAGCATACCTACCATAAAACTTTGCTGGAGCAAGTTCAGGAGTTGGAGACGAAGACAAGAGAGCTGGGAAAAGCCATGCTTCGTGACAGTAATGGAAAGAGGTGGGGCAAGTCTATGGTAACGTTTAAAATAGATCTGTACTTCTTGTCCTCTCCCCTCCCCATTTCTCATTCGCCATTCAAATCTGATTCCAGACAGGGAAAGAAGGCTTCTGCCCTGTATTATTTATTGTTGTTCCTTTTCACATGTGTCTGTTGCCCCCACTGAAATCAGCTCTTCCAGTTTCAGATGTCCTGCTTTATTGCTGTGAGGCTACCTTAGAAACTGCTGCACAGTCTCCTGCTTGGTAACATGTAGTGCTATTACCTGGCCACTGGGCCAGACTGGTTTTGGAAGGACATTGTTGTAAGCCATTAAAAAAAAAAAGAAAATTTAAAAAAAAAAATTCACTCTGATAGCGATGTCACTGGAGGGTACTGTCTGTGACTCAGGGTATGAAGACCCTAGCTAACGGGAGAACTGGCTGATCCACTGTGCCCTGCAACTTCGTTCAGTCTCACCTTAAGAGTTTTTTATGCTTTTGTTTTTTGCCGCTGCAGCTCACAGGCCTCTGCTTCCAGGGTTCTCAGTTTCTCGTTGTGCCTCTCCCTTATATCCACACCATATGGACTTGAACATATTGCTATTATTGAACCTTTCATTGTAAGGACAGAGTATGTGTTGTGTGGGAACTTTTGTCTCTTTTGAAAGAAGCTAAAGAAAATCATAGTGAGGCTTTTGCATCCAACAGTTTCATTTACCATCTCAGAATGTGGTTCTGCATCAGCTGGTCGGAAAAGCTCCCCAAGTTCAAAAAGGTTTTAGAACTAACTCTTCTGTTCTTTCACAATATGGCACCACATGACTTGCTAAGAAACTACATGATCATTAAACTGGGTTTTAGCAAACCTTATAAACTAGCAAACTGAGTGGAATGGGGCTCTTAAAAGATTTTGTTCTTCTGGGGCAGGGTCATCCTTTGAGCCTTTGATGTCTATTCTAAGGTAAACTAATTGCCATATTGTAGCTGCTGCTAAGACAAGCGGATAGTGGATTTTTCAACTGAACTTGTGAGTTAATAAGCTCTATTTTTAGGGAAAACTATCAGGGAGTGAGTTCACCAAGATTATAGGAAACTGAAAAGCTTTAAAAAAAATGCTTGTATGAACTTTAATGTGTTTATAAGATGTCCTTAGTGACCAGAGTTTGCTTCTCAGAGGCCAAGACAAAGTAAACACAGTGTTATTGATTAAGATCACTTCAAAACACTTGGTATGCTGTTTTTATTCTGAGTTATTTTTCTGCTGTGACTTTTGGGTCCTACAAAACGCAGTTTGTAAATTGTGCTTATTTGCAAAAGTCACAAACTGCACATCAAATAATTTAAAAAGAAAAAGCAAACTTCACAGCACTAGTCGACAAAAGCAACCTTCTATGCCACAATTAAAATCAACAAAGATGCCTGAAATAAGACATGTAATTAAAAATAGGCCTTGTTTTTAGAGGGCTGAGCAGTTACATCTAAGTCAGTTGGAGCCAAAGCACTTGGTATCGCAATCAGGTCCGCCTGCCAGGCGAGAAAGGTGTAACTTGGTGTTGTGAGGTGCTGACTGACAGACTGATTCGATGCCAGGCAAATGGAATCCAGGCCAGCAGAATGCTGGCTGTTCCCGGGCACCCAGCTCTGCTACTATGAGCCTCTTGGCTGTTGCTGTGGTTCTTATCCATTGCACAGGGTGTAAAGTTGCACTGGTGTTGGTTTGTAGCATTGGTGTTTTCCTGCCAGTATTTAGTGCCAGTTATTGACAGCTGGAGAGGAGAGTGAGTCAGCTTTTTGCCTGATGATTCCCTGGGTTGCAAAGCGGGTTGACATGCACAATAGTGAGAAACAGTGAGCATTTAATCTGTTTATATATGTCTGTGTGTGTCTCCAAGAAGTTGATGGGTTTCTTCTCTGTTTACACTGTCCTGGCTTTCTGTAAATTTAATGGCCGTGTTGTAATTCATTAATACACTACGTGTTTTCATAGGCTTTTATTTTATTGCATTCTCACTGCAAACTCTTTCATCTGCATTCCTCCTCCATATAGCTTCACTTCATTCTCGAAACGCTTGCATGGAGATGATGTAAGGAATCCCTTCTGGCTCTCCTTCCCATTCTCCCTCCCCCCTTCTTTCCATGCATTTGTTTGTTCTCCTTCCTAATTGCTCCCAGATTTTCTGGGTGGTCCATCTGTGAACTAGATAATGGTAGAGTGCCTCTGCCTGCTAGGAGCTGGTGTGCTGTGCTTGTGATGTGGCCTCCTGAGTGCTCTTCAGAGTTGTTCTGTCTTTTATCTCTTTTGTTTGTCTCCTGGCTCTTTCACACCTGCTAGAAATCCTGCGCTTGTCCAAAGGGCGAAGTGAGGGTGGGAAAGAGGCAGAGTGGGAACTTTCTGTGGTTACAGCCTCTCTGCTTCACGTTCTTTATTTTTTCAAATTTTCCTTGAAGCCAGTGCAAACGAGCACGGAGGTGCATGCACTGCTCTCCCCTCTTGCCTGCAGCCCCATTGCTGGCAACGTGACACTATGCAGGAAGGGGAGGTAACCAGAATCTCCTCATTTCTCATGGAAAGTGGAGAGCTGCATTAAAACTGCATGGGTCCATCCGTTGCCTCCAAGTAACAGCGTTAGTTCTTGGTTGGAAGTGTTCCTGAAAACATACCCATTAGGTGTTGGTTTGTTCAGGCAGCTGTGGAAGATAAGCTGGCTGTCATCAGGGTCTATTTTCCTGGCCCACAGAGCGGACACTGTTTTTGTTCAGTGTTTTTCACAAACAAACAACAAAAAAATCACACCCAATTACAGATAAGAGGAGGATTTAGGGAGCTAATTGCTTTTATCATTGCCTAGACCTTAGACAAAAAATGAGGTGCAAGGTCTGGATGTTTAGGATTAATCTGCTAAACAAAAAGCAATTCACAAAGCCCAGAAAGCAGTGGGTGCATCTAGGCTTGCACAACAGGGTGCCAACAGTTTGCTGTGGCTCAGCTGAATTTCTGTAGAATGTGAGCAGGATATCACCTGGGCCCCCCTGCACTTGAGGAAGGAGTGCTGGGAGATCTGTGTCTGCCACTTGATACCTAAATATGCATATTCTGTCTTAAGAGGGTCTTCACCCTGCCAACTACCCTTGCTAGACATGTTTTTTCCAGGTTAATAAAAAAATGTGTTCAGTAGTGTTAGTTTCATCCTCTGGATCTTAGCCCCTTTGAGCATTTTCTAAAATTGAATTTGCTTGTATCGATCTAAAAAAGCAGGCACAAATTTTTGCCTTTCCCATGGCAGGGAGCAAACAGCAAGGCAAGTAGTAGATACGGAAGTGTCTGGTCTGCGCAGGGGAGAGCATCAGTACCCTGAGCGCTACAGCTGGGTCCCGAAAACCTTGCAAATAACACTAGAGTGATGCTTGGAGATTATATCAAGTGTATTGTTTTGAGCTGTAAAGGGTTATGTTCTCATTTCTTTGTATTATACCTCATGTGGACAACTAAAAACTTTTCATGGAAGCTGGCATGATCACAAAATCAGATGATTCCAGGAGCAGGGGGTTTCATCAGGGAAACAAGTGTCTGGAAAACTGGCAACTGCAGAAATAGCTTGCGAAGCAGAGGAGGGAGCGTGCAGTAAGGGGCTGGTGATGGATCCCACGCCATGCTGGTGGAAGATGAGTACCTGCGCTTGCCCTCCCCAGCCTGGCACCCGGCAGAGCTGGGCTGGACTCCAGCCCAGCTGCGATGTGAGCAACCCTTGGTGCGGGAAGGGAGAGGGGCTCCCTGGCACTCTCATGTAACAAAGGGCAGGATTTAACACTAAATTTACATGAATTTGGAGAGGTGAGAGGAGCAGCTCTTGTGCCAAAGCAAACACGGACATGTGGAGACACCTGCCCAGCAGGCCTAATCATGTTAACATGCAAGATTTACACAAAGAAAACAAACAGTTTTTCTACAGGTTTGTGTTCAAAAGTGGCATTGAGTTCAGCTGCAGAGACTTTTGTGTCTTTAAATAAGTTTACAACTAAATCTTGGCTCATAAAGGGCCAAATCTTCAAGTCCTCATTCACTTTTCACTCCATCTAACCTCTCATTGAAGTCAGCAGGAGTTCAGGTGGAGTAAAGCCTGATTAGGGACCAAAGCAAACTTTACTTTGGAAACCCATGTCACTTATTGCTCCACTGACCAACTAATAGAGAGCAAGCAAAGCTGTGCAGCACCCTCTTTGCAACAGTAGATTTCCTATTTCAGACGGTTTCTCTGTCTTGGAATCGCCAGACAGCTCCCTTTGGAAGTAGCTTTTTCGTTGTTTTTCTGTTCTGTTTTTAATCAGTTGATGGCTGGGATTAGAAGATTATTTGATACTGAAGAACAATGTAGCTTTCAGGATTTACGTACTTTACAAAGAGCTGACGGTTCTGTCTGGACTGCTGCAGAAAAGTTGGGAATAATTTCTTCAAATTATTCAGAAATTTGGGAGGCAGTGTCTTGTCTTTAACAAAGAAGGGCAGTGATAGCAGAACTAGCGAGGTATAGCTACGAGCGACAAAGAATCACTGTGGTGTGCTTTTGTGCAGCATTTTTCGGTGTTCTTTTTTACTCTTGCTGCTTTCAGATGCCCGCTTCCACCTCTTTCTTTCATCTCCAGTTCATAAAACAAATACTGTTTTCCAGCGTACCTAAAACAAAGGGTGGAGAGACTGTGGGGAACTGCTGTCTTCAACAAGGAGACCCACTGGTGGAGATTCTCTTTCATTTCAGTACTTTTCACCAGTCTGACTGTATTGCTTTAGTGAAACGCGCATGACCAGCTCTTGCCCTGAGAGCGAGCAGTCTAATTTATCTTATCCTAGGTTTTGTTTGGTGAGTCTGTGTCATTTCAGTAGCTGAGTGACCTGGTGGGTAATCGGTGGGCTGACACAGGTACACGTGGAGACTTACCCACTCCACGGGTCGCTGTGGAGGAGCAAGAGGAGAATGTGGGAAACCCGATGCAGGCTTGTGGCTGCGCACGGAGCTCAGAGTGGCAGAGCCCTCAGCCGTGTGCTGGCTGAAGCAGAAACGGTAAAACAAACTTAACTTTCCTCTCAACAAACCCACAATGAGCTGAGGACCGATCTCATGGTTTCCGAGGAAGAGGCGAGCTTTTTCATAAAGATCAAGAGAAACAAGGAGTGGGCTCATTATATTTCAAAGCACTTTGTCTCTTTGTTGATGCATTTCAAATTGCATCTGCTTGAATAGGGAGACCACGCCAGCAAGGCCCCTTCACATCAGCAGGTACAATGAATTCTACCTGAAACAAACTGTCTTGTATGTTCATCTGGTTAAATGGCATTGGGTGCTTGGAGCCAAATTCTTGTTTCATGAGTGTGTTGACTTCAGTCTATTTACTCAGGATGTGCATGACTGTGATCTGAATCTGGCCCATCCAGTGCAGCTGAGCGTAAAATGAAGTTGAAGAGGGGAGAGGTGTATTTTGGTTTTGAGGTTTCAGAGTCTTTTTATCAATTTTTCCAGATGTTCTTCACACCATTTCTGGGAAGGAAAGGCAAGATTTCTCCACCAGCATACATAACAAAGTGACTGGCATATTTACGATTTTTCCTTGCAACTTTTCTAGTAAAAAGATATTATACTCCTTTTACTAGCAAAAAGCACATAAAATGATATCAGTGGTTTTTTAAAAATTCTTTGATTCCATATGGTAAACATTCATGTATGGTAGGTGGAAAATGCATAATTTTGTTTTATTTTACACTTGTCCCTTTCTCTCTCCCTCCTGTCCCATATCAGTAAGGAATCATCACATTATTTCCTCGTTTTAATATGTACTGTTAATTTCCGGCATTTCTAACCCCTATGTGTGAGGCACTTGAAATCATTAGGTTTGGTTCTGCTCTGAGTTGAGCAGTGGGGAGGCCGTGGGGCAGAGGTGGAAGGAGCAGAGGGCAGAGAGGCTTTCAGAAGCTGGCCAGAGGGATGAGGGGGAATTATCATGCTCCCGCTGGCACTGGGGACCCAAGTGCCCAGCTACTAGTGCAAACCAGTTGGAGCTGACACGCCTCTTCTCCAGTGCAATTAATTATTTCACATAGTGATTGTGCCTATCACGTAACCTTGAGGGAGATCCAGTGCACAAATAGGGTTAAAACCTGGTGACCTGGAGAAGGATTTAGAGCTGTGATCAAATCTGCTAGCAAAGTCAAAGTTGACGGAGGTACAGTATCAGCACAAAGGCCAAAATGAAGCTGTAAATTGGAAGGAAAGATTAGGAAAAAAAGAACATAACAAGATGAGAGTTAAAACTGATTAAGGGGCCAATCTCTCTGATGCCTAATCCTGAGTTACTGGGTTGGGTACCGGGGATCTCCACAGGGGAGAGAAGAAGAAATCTTCCCTCCAGGCTGCACAGCAGGAGAACTGCTCCATAACAACTGTTCCAGCCTAATGGCTTCAGCAGTCAGCCTTGGCTTCTCCTCTGGCTAACCCCGTCTCAGAAGAGAGGCAGGACAACCCGCATTTGTGCTTCTGATTTGTGGCAAAGAATGAAGTACTAAGTTATGTGTAGCAAGGACAAGAAAACCAAAGTTGTACTAGGTATTAAGTTTTTAGTGGACAATTACAAAATACTTAAAAGCTTAAAGAAAAACAGTTTGGATTTTTTGCAGATCAACCAAATATCCTGGGCTTGCTCTGAATTGTATCCAGACAAAAGTTCATCAGTTTTTGTTGTTGTCCTGAGCTGTTCTTTAGCTTTTTTCTCTAAAGAAAAGGAAGAAGAAACCTGATAGAGTTTAGAGTTTTTGAACATAGAAGTCATTTTAACTTTAGTCAAAGTATGTAAGTGGACTTTTTTTAAACAAGAAAGTTCAGGCTTAAGGAAAAAACAAAAACAAACAAAAAAAAGAAACAACACAAAACACTCAACCAAACAAAAAAACCCAACAAAACAAACAAAAAAAAACCCAAACAAAAAAACCACCTTTACATAGAGACCAAGCATGGAAAACTTCAGCCTCCAAGGTGACTACTTCTGAAAAAATAAGTGATTAGGAAAAGAATGTTATAATTACAACTGTATTTCTACCTTATCTGTAGAGGATATGACCAAGTACCCACTAGAGTAAGTGCAAAGTGAGGCACTTACAGACAAGAAGTAAACAGCACTGATACTGAAAGGAGAATAGCTGAAAAGCAGCAGGACACACTTAGACTTTTCTGCTTGTCAGACATTTAAATTGAGTCAATTCCCACATTTTGGAAAGGCTGAAGGCAAAACCGGGCAGTTTCAGCTTTGTGTTAAGATAGTTGGCTTAGGGACAGCTGACAGTGATGCCCCCTCCCATAATGAAATGCATAAGCACATGCTTAATGTTTGCAGTGCTTGGAAATGGGAGGCGCTCTAAGCGGATAGAGGTGTCATCTATTATTTTCTTAGGGCTGTTGTTTTTCAGACAGGCATGTGATGTTTAGTGTCTGCTTTTTTTAGATGGTATTTTTAAAAGGTGCTTGGTAATACTGTCTTCTGTTCAAAGAAGTACTCTTGGAAGAAGTTTAGGATTAACAGCCTTGAAAATGAAGGCTAGAATGGATTGTCCAAGTGATTTTAAGAGTCAAAGGAGGGATCCTTTTCTGCTTTAGGACATTATTAATGACAAAAGAAAATGTAAATCATCCTTGCTTGTCACCAGAAGGAAAAGCTTTGTCCTGCTTTTAGCCTACACCTTCAAGGACAACCGGAGTGGAGAATTTGGTCCCAGAACTCTACCTACAGTCTGGGTGCTGCACATGGGGGCTGGCTGAAGCTCAGGACATACTTTGGCCTCTGATGTTGCAGGGTGGTTCTGCTACTGGCACAAGGTGAGGTGGCAACATGGGTAGACTTGCAGGCACCTGACATGGGGCCTACTGCTGCAGGCTGGCTGTGGGCTCTCCTTCATGCTGGGGTCCTGCATCCTAACCTCTGAGATGACTGGAAAGGAAAGCTGCCATTTTGGTGAAGTAGCACGTTACCAGGCCAAATCACAACCTGTAATAACAGTGTTTCTCCAGGGCATTGGTGAGGACCTTGGATCGATGGGGTTTTGTGGATGTGTCTGCAGGCCCAAGAGTTTCCCAGACCATTCCTTACCAGCCATGGTCATATGGGCCCATCTCTGCCCTATCTCCTCAGGTGGATCAGCTCAACTGTTTGTGGGTCCATGTTATAAATGAGCTGAAGGGTGTGGGATGCTGTGGGGAGCACTGTCAGGTTCTCCGACTGACTGGTAAGGGCAGGAACCACTTTAGCCATCAGTCACCACAATGGACAACTGTGGAGCTGCTGAAATTGTGTGACACTCTTAACCTTTTCACATCCAGGCAGGATAAACAACTTTCAGCCATGTGTGAGCTGAGCTTGGTACCATGTGTTGCAGGCCTGGAGAGCTCCCCACTGCATGGCTGCTTTAAGTATGCTCCAAGTTGGTCCTGAAGGGCCACGCATCCAGATATGTTTGAGGCTTAACAGACAAACATTTGGCTGGATAATGTTAAGTATAACTCATAAAGATGGGAAAGTTCCTTAAGTAGTTGCCTCCTACCTAGGGAAAGGGAGTTTTTTCTCTGTGGCTGTGACATGTATTTGGGAAGCAGCTGGAGGGGAGCTGCTGCATTAATAAGGCTTAGAGATCTTGTGCCCTGCCATGGTATAATGTCTCCACCTTCCCTGGAGAGCTGGCTGTTGCTGAATCTTCAGCAAGGACTTGGTTCTCCCTAAAGCCTGGTTGTCTTGATGCTGGAGTTACCTCTGATAGGTAACTTCTTGCACCTCTCAGCCTGCAAGTGGCACAGGCCACTCTTCTGTCTTCATCTCCTTGTGGTTTGTGCCTGGTAATATTTTGGTCTTCTAGCCGTGGTCTAGGGTTTTGTTGATGGCTTGCTGCGTATTTACAGAAAAATTAAAAAGGAACATGGATTATCATGTCTCTTTTTATTTCAGCTGGATCCTGAGTGATTAAGGAACAGTGTGTGTAGACGCTGACTCTGCAAAGAAAATGCTGATTTTTGTTTTACTGTTTATGTGCCTCAGACGCTTCCTTGTGAAATGCTCTGGAGATTTCCTTTGATTACATGGCAGCTTCATTATCAGTAATGCCTGTTTGCCTTTTAAATTAAAAAGACCTCCTACCCTGATTGACCTCATAGTAAAACATTCTTGCAATCCAGTGCTAGATAACCAAAAATAACATCTCTCGTTTGTAGACTGAAAGGGAGAAACCAGCAAAAGCCTAGAGTTGCTACTTTTGCTATTCTGTAGGAAGGTGATTCCTCTCTGTGATGTGTCAAAGACCAGAGGATGGAGGTAATCTGCTCACTTAGCCAGTCAGGCCTTTCTCCAACAGCCCTGGGTTGTTCTGGGTATTTAAGCATATGGAGTTATGCTGAATATTAGTGTGACTGGCATTTGAGATGATTTGCATGCTTTAATTTTGAATTCCTGGTCTTCTCTGTTAGTTGTCATCTCTACTGCCTGCTGCCTAACTCTAACAACTCCCTTCCCTTATGTTAATTCAAGTAATGCACTTGATTCTAAACTAAAAGAAAAAAAAGTTAAACCAAGACCTGCAGCTGCGCTGGGGGAGTGCACTCAGCCAGCAGGGAATATCTGAGGAGTACAAATAGGTCTCCTCTGGCCAATTACAAAGGTGTGGCCACAGACTCTGCCTGGAACATGGTTCTTGCTCTTTGTCCACCAGGACCATGACTGACACTGTAAGCCTTTAAGCAGTGTTATGCTGCGTGAAAGATGGGAGATGGAACCTCTGAATAAATCCTCAGGAATACCAGATGTCTCCTAGCAGCCACAGAGGGATCTGCGAGTTCCTTCTGCCAGGTCACACTTGGGGAGAAGTCATAGTGCTCGAACCTCTGGTTCTTCTTTAAAAGAAACATAATGGAGTTTGAGAACCAAGAGACTGAAATGAAAGTCAGCAATCTGCTTGTAAATGGTTTGGTAATTAAGATTGATCAAAGCTGAGAAATCTGTTAGTTTCAGACCTTTTTTCTTGCTCTTCATATTTTATGTTGATGTAACTTTTGGTGACAGAAACATGTCAGCAAAGAAACAAACTTTTGTATAAGTTACTGTTTGGAAGGTATGGAAAAAAATCAATTATTATGTTTTAATTCTAAATTTTAAAAAGGGAGAGAAGAGTATCCTCTTCTTCCCTCAAAATCAAATCCACAGCTAAAGATCATAGAATCATAGAATCATCTAGGTTGGAAGGGACCTTCAAGATCATCTAGTCCAACCATCAAGATGCCAGGGACAGAAACTTTCTGATCTCTTACCTTGTGTTTAGCCACATGGATATTTTGCAAAATCTTTTTCTCCCATCCCTCCCTCCCTGCTGTTGCAGTGCAAGGACAACGCATAGCAAGATGTTTGGTCCAACAGGAGAGGACTGCAGGCCAGCCAGGGCTTCTCAGGCAAGGATATGTTTAACAGAGCATGTGACAGTGGAAAGAAAGAGGCTGAACGAGGGTTTGTCTGCTGCTTCATTTGAAAATGCATGTGGGTAGGAGGGAGGCTGGGCGGTTATGGGCAGAACTTCAGCCTAAGCTTTGGAGGGTTTTCTATTTTAAACCAAACTGCAATGATTTACCTGTTGCTGAATGCTGCAGCAGCACTGTAGGATAGAGGAAACAGTGACACTGCATCTGCAGGCAGTCGTGTGAGGGGGTTCCTAGCTGTTGAGATGACAGGAGAAACAGCTGCACACTTTCTTGTCCTCTGAGCTTACCCACAGATGTATGTGTCTTGCCCTCTGGGCTTACCCATGGATGCTGGGTACTTGCACTGAAGAGCCGTGGCTCTGCCACAGGTTCTTTGCATGTCTTTAAGGCAGAGAGATAGCAGCTGGGATACGTGCTTCTGTGTTTTATTTGTGTCATCTTTAGCAGCCCTGGAAAGGCTTCACTAGTAGCTCAGTTATTCCTTCTAGAAAGTGGAAAAGCAAAAGCAAAACCAAATAATTTCATATATGTGTGCCTGATTGAATTCTGAATTATCCAGAAAGGCAGTGAGTTAACACCAATGGCAACTAAGTGTCTTGGCCGGTTTGGTGTGGCTGTGCTCTCTATCTCCTCTAGGAAATAGTAACAAAACGCAAACTTATTTCTGAAGAGTTCTGTTCTTGTAAAAGAAGGGGGGCCCTGAATTTTTTTTTTTTTTTTAACTGGCTAAACACACTGTGTGTGTTTTCTCAGGGAAGATCCAATTTTAAGAGACACCTGCATCCACTTTAACCTTCCCTTCTTTGTGAGCCCTGCTTTTGCCACCAGCCAATTAGTGGGCTCGGGAGGACGTTCTGGGTCAAGCTATAGCAAGTACCGCAAATCCTCATTAACACTAATTAGTGCTCAGTAGGTTAATTGGTGGTGAAGCTCATCTTTTTTTAATTACTTGAACAAATGAGCCAGTGGGACCTTGTGGTCAGCTTTGAATTATTCTGTTTGTTTTGATGCACCTTATTTGAATGTGTAAAGCCAGATGTTTGTTGCCTAGATTTAAGGGCTGTTTGCTTTTGTGAGGGATGAGAAGAAGGGAACACAGGAAAATAAAATTAATGTCTCTGTTGACACCTTAGAGCAATTCGGAAACAAACATGGAAGAGTCATTTTATTCATGGAATGGGAAATACTGTTATGAAATAACATGTTGCCTTTAGTTTACCTTTCGATTTGTCATTCACTTAATGAATTCCTGTAATGTTGTTAGCGCAGACTTCCAGGCAGACAGAAATCATCTTGACCTTCTCAGGAAGCCATTGCAAAGGTATTCCTGCCACAAGGTATTTATTATTGATAGTAATTGAATCTGGTTTCAGATGACTTGAGTAATGACTTTTTTTTTTAATCTGTTTTTTCATAGTAACCCTCCAAATTGGGACACTTTTTATACTTTTTGTTCTAAGCTACTATTTGTTTTGTTTAGTTCAAAGCATTTTGTCTGTGTCCTTTGTCCTTCATATAATTACAGATAGATGGTCTGTCTCTCTTACCCTAACTAAGGTCACCAACTAACCAACTTAAGCATATTTCAGTGTCATTTTCCAGGTCACTGACTCCCATAAGAATGTCTGTGTTTGTGATATCTTCCATTCTGACACCATTTTTGAGGTCCTGAGTATGAACACAATGATATCCAATATTCAGAGTACGCTCTCATGATTTCTTATCCTTTTGCCTCAATGCATCTTAAGATGCCATCCATAGACTCCGTGGGAGGGCTTAGATGCTGGCTCCAAGTCACTGGAAAGCAGAATTAACACTTAAAGTCACGGCTATACTCAGGATTGATTTACAAGCAGTATTTCTGTGAGCAAGACCTAACCTGGTGCCTGATGTCATCGTTAGTTTTGCATCAAAGTGTGAGGGAGACTGAGAAGTCTTCACTATCTGTTTGTAGCAGACAAAAGCCTTTTCTGAAAGCAGGGACTCGGTATCAGTGCAAACACTTTAGTTAAGAAACCCATTTAACTTTGCTTTTCTTTCCTTTCAGGGCTTGTATTGGAAGATCTAATATCTGTTAATAAATCAAATACTTGCCCTTTTAGAAGAGCTGTGTTGCATTTACCTCGATGTGTATTAAGAGCTCACTTTATAGTACTTGGCTGGTCTTGACTTGCAGTCTGTTTTGTCATCCCTTGTACTTAAACCACAAATGCTCTGATTCTTCCATGAGTTTTTATTTTCTCTGCATAGATATGATCCAATATCATTTCCCAAATAGGAAAATCAGATGTGACTTCAGATTTTGAAATTGTTGATTATAATTAGCGATATCAAAGATAGTCTAGCTTTGACTTCCCCAGAGCTACGATGTGTCACTCATGTTCAGAAGTACCTTGACAGCACAACTTCCTCCCCATGTTGCATGTAGAAGCCTGAGGAGGTAACCATTATTGGACTGTAGCAGATACCATCCCACACTTCATCTGTTGCTGTGTGGTAAACAGGCAGATGACGAATTTGTTCCTCATGCCTTTTGCTGCAGTGGTTAATTCCATTCTCAGCGTCAGAATTTTGTGGCAGATGTTGCTTATATGTCCCTTTAGAAGAAATATTTTTGGTTAGTTTAAGATTCCTTTTTTAAGCCATGTCTCCAAAACCATCCTCCAGTTATCCTACCAAGATGGGAAAGAACCTTACCTGCATGGTGTTCTTTACCTGCAGAAGATGAACAAGTGTTCCACTTCTGTCATTCACAGGACAGCAGTAGATTCAGACAGTGTTTTGCTCCACATGGACTCACAAGTCACCCCGCAATCCTCTGCAATCAGCAGAGGTTGCACAATGCAGCATCACTAATTTGCAGATGCACTCGTAATGATTCATTCTGCAGGTTGTCAACTTCATAAGCCTGTTAAAGTTTAGAGAAATCTCATGTCTTGCTTGGTGCTTGGTGGGGTACTGGGGCTCGGTACTGGGGCCGGTTGTCTTTAACATCTTTATCAATGATCTGGACGAGGGGATCGAGTGCACCCTCAGTAAGTTCTCAGACGACACCAAGTTGGGTGGGAGTGTCGACCTGCTGGAGGGTAGAAAGGCCTTGCAGAAGGATCTGGACAGGCTGGATCGATGGGCTGAGACCAACGGGATGAGTTTCAACAGGGCCAAGTGCTGCGTCCTGCACTTGAGTCACAACAAGCCCATGGAGC
>KZ505706.1:15572-33609 GCA_002844005.1 Limosa lapponica baueri | reverse complement strand
GCAGCGTTCTGACTCTGCAAGGCACAGTCAGCTGCCTGAACAGCTTGAGGCTTGATTTTAATTGTAATGTGAATTTAAAAACTGTAATATGAACTCATCTTCCTGTATAGAGATCAACAGGAAAAGTTTTAAATAAACTGCCAAATATTGAGCTTCATTTAAGTAGGGCAGTGTGCATGTATGGGAGTCACAGCCTTTCCCATGATCTACACAAAAAACTCACATTGCTGGTACTTCAGAAGAAATCAAGAAGATGAGGCTGTAAGGATACCACTGGTATTCTTAACCGTTGATCATCTTAGCTTGAATTTTTTTTTGTCCTGTTGAGGTGTTTTCTGCTGGTGTGAGAGTAGTGAACGTGTTCCTTTGATTGCATTTTGCATTGGCTTTGCAGAGTGCTTAGGCTGCCTGGCTGTTTGTAGGCCTGTGCCACCACTGGAAATAAGCAGGTTGTGGGAAGATGCCTGGGGCTGATGGGCTCCACGCACTCGTGGGGTCACTGCTGGGTTTGCAGTAGTTACGGCAGTTAAAGAATCTACTGTGCTGAATGATTTTGCTGGATAAGCAAAAGCCATCTTGATGCAGACCAAATTACGGGGCATGGGCTTCAGTCTTTTAGGGCTTTAGCTTATGATATTTGGCCAAATTGACTTTTCATTGAGAACTTAGCCAAAAAAGCTAATACTGTGCTGGCCCTTAGCATGGAGCAAACACACTGAAGGTATTTGTTTAAGTGTGAATTTGCCCTTTTTTAAATGAAGGCATGTTTTGTAAATCATATTTCCTTTGCAGTTATCCAGCATACACATACTTTTTCCAAAAGAGAGTTTGCATTTTGTGAATATATTTTGTGAACCTTCAGCGAGAGGCAGGAAAACCCAACCTGTGCCTCTGTAGATGTATATATATTGGCATAGAATTGCTTGGGGAAGACAGAATGGGATGCTGGGACGATCGGTCATGTAATCAAATCAAAGTTCATCCAGTCCCTCAGTCATTCCAAGAGGGAGATGTGATGTGGGTTAGTTCTGGATAATGTATTTCTGTTTGAATCTCCTCCGTTTACTGGCAAAGATTTCCTACTGTGCCTGTAGTTCAGGTCAGCTAACCTGCTGATAGCAGGCTCTCCTGCTAAGGCAGTGTGTGTTGTGCCAGTGGCTTCAGAGGGGACGTTTACCTGCATTCTGTGGGAGAGGAGACAATCGCTGGGTAGTACTTGGGACATCTGTCCTTATTTGATGTGGTGTCTTTCTGCCTCGGTAGATCTGGGGCAGGATTCAGAATTCACAAGCTCCTGTTTCCAGAGCTGTTTGTGGGGGGATGGAGAGTTTCCCATGGAGAGTAAGGCATGGTGCTGTTCTTGGTTTCTCCCGGGCAGAATTCACATCTCCTGACTCTTGCCTACATTCCTACTACAGAGTATTTTCTGGTTCTGTAGAGCTTGTGACTTTCCTACTTCTCTATTTTTGGAACTATGTAATCTGCCCCTCTTTTTCTTTCTGGTTACCCATTTTCACCTGAAAATCACCTTTCCTTGGTGTCCCAGAGTCTACTGTCCTTTACTATAGTTTTCCGTTCAGAATTTTCTGTAGGGTTGTGTCTGCTTTAAATATTGTTTGGTGTTTCAGCACAGGTGCCCATGAGTTAGAATCATAGAACGGTTTGGGTTGGAAGGGACCTTAAAGATCCTCTTGTTTCAACCCCCCTGCCATGTTTGCCATAGTCGTTGTGACTGTTTTACCAGTAACATGGTGTTTTGCAGATGATGTCAGAAATGTCACTTGCCTAGTCCGCAGTACTTTAAAAGAAATCAGACACATGGTTACTTTCATCTGAGTAATTTCTAGGTAGACCAGAGGATTGTGCTAGCTAACTGAGTTAATTTGTGCAAAATAGAGACCTCCAGAAGATGTTTGTTTGCTCTATTCAAGATATGGGTGACCAGCCAAGAGAATCAAGAGTTTCTCGGTGTGATTTGTCAGATGCCACCTGGAAACTTGCACACAAAAAAATCCTGAATGGAGTTAAGAAGAAGATGGGACTCGGATCCAGTTGTGGTCTAGACATTTCCATGTTCCTCCAGGGAAACTGCTGGTATCAAGCAGACTTTGGGGAGTCGAGTCAAAATGCAAATCTCTGCCTTTATGGGAGCAAATGTGGTATCCAAATCCCTCTGCAGTTTCTTAGTCAGGTTAACTCAGAGCGTGGTGTTGGGTTTGTACACTCACTTGGCCTAAGGAAGGGAGCAGTACGACAGAGCTGGCAGCTGACATCCTTTCTGTGCCATGTGGGCGAGGTGGTGCACAGCTGTAAATGACACAATTCAACGTAGAAATGAAAATTGTTGCAGTCTCAGTCACGTAACTTTAGTGATGCCTAAAACTGTTCCTAAAAACGGGCTGTGCCCTTGAGGTGAACTCCAGTGATTTATTTTTTTTTTCTTCCTTTGCTTTTTCAGATGGGTATGCATTTTCTCAAGAAGAACACGGTGTTGTTTCCCAGTCGGAAGTTGTTCGATCCTACGATACAACCAAAAGGAGAGCAGAAATAGAATAAATGGTTCTTCACTTGATGGGTGGTGGGAATAATGGGATTCGGATCAATGCATCCACTGTTAACACATTCTTGACTAGGGTTGGCAGCAGTAGCCAAAACACCAGAGAACTCATTTCTGTGGCCTTAGCCAACAAGTTTCTGTATTCTCCCTGCAACCCTTGAGTACATATTGTGGGGGGAAATCATTGTTTGAATTCAGTCGCAAAGCTCTGCCTAAAGTTTTGTTTATGTTGTTATGAAGCATTTGACTGTGCTATGTGAGGTGTGAAATTAAAAACAATGTTTTACCACTATTTAAAACATCAGCATAAGGTTGTTCTGGGAGAAAAGTAGAAAATTTATGTTCCGTGCAAAATCAGCCTTTGCTTAATTGGAACGGGGTGCTGAGATTTCCTGTTTTGTTACACACAGACCAAGTGCACATGGCTGCATGCAGACCTTACTCCCTCTAATACGCACTGTTTACTAATTTGGCTGAAATTTTAAACAGACAATTTGGCATAAAATTGTTGATTGCAACGCAGTCTGTAGCTAAAAATGCTTATTTACCGCCTTATGACAGAATAACACAAGATAGCAATGAATTACTTAGAATATTCCTTGCCCTCTTACAGGATTTATTAAGGCTCTATCTTAGCTTTCTAAAACCCAGTTAATAGCTTACTCACAAAGCCAGGCTGTGGAAGTCGGAGACCTCAGCAGGGCAGTTGTCCTGAGTGCATGGCATTGTGCACGAAGAAGAACTCAAGTAGGTGCCTCCTGGTAACTCTGCAGATTGTACTTGGGTGTGCACTTCAAATTTAGCCTGGGATTTCCCTCCATGATCCCATTCCCACTTTAACAATAGAACTTAAAACAGTGAGAACTTAAAAGGTACAAGCTTGTCAGATGTTGAGGAAGATGATGTGCATCCACACAGGAAGCTGGTACCGTAACCCTGAGGAAGCATTCCCCTGAGCAGGTAGGATAGAAGGAAAGTTAGGCAGGGTTTACACACGTGCGTGCACACACACGTACACACACAGAGCTGGGCATTGTGAAGAGGAGACCTGCAGTTTGTTTGATCAGCCAAACCAGCCCCTCTTCTAGATCTGATCCATCAACAAGCTTCCAGGCACACTTGGACCCGTGAGCCCTGGAAGGAATGCTGGCTCCACGGCCTCACTGTGCCAGTAGGACAGGCGTGCTGCTGCACAGATTGGAATTTTGAAAAAAAAAAAAAAGCAAAAACTGGGGCATAAGTTAAAGCTGAAAGAGCTCTTAGAAAGCTTATGCTGTCCTCCAGACAAGTTCTATTAATTTTAGTCGCCAAGCCACGTTTCTGAATAGCATAAAGTAAATACTGCTGTGTTTTAGCCGGGTTTCATGGTTAATGTATATACTACATCTGTGCATTTAAAAACTTGGCGCTGTTTTTTGCCCTGTTGACCGTCATCCAGAACTTTTTATTGATTTAAATATATCCGAAAGCAATTTGAATATGAATATTTATGTTTAGCAAGGAAAAGGAAAACGCCAGCCTGGCCCACTGGCTGCGCTTCTTCCTGAAGGGTTGTGAGTAAATGCCAGCACTCAAGTGTCACAGTTCAATTCCCAGTGCCACCTAGGAGGCTCGGAGTCCTCTACCACGTTAAAAAGCAACTTTTGCTCCTGCAGCACTAGGCAGCATTGCTCTTGGAGTAGGCTGATGGCACAGAGGGAAAAGTCATCACCTTCTTTCTGCAGTGCTAATGAGACAATTATGCAATAAGGGAAACGTGCAAATAATTTTGCCATAGGCATGAATGTCAAGGGGCCAAGTGTGGGTGTATATATTTTCTGGGAGATGAATTTTGTTTAAAGGCACGAATGCTAGTGGAGAGAATAAATAAGGGGAGGCTAAACCTGATCCCAGGAGCTTTTGAATCTTAATGCTGATCTAACCTGCTAAACACTTTCTTTTATTTAGAAACAAAATCTATTTAGGAAATGTGTGGTGTAAGCCTGTCCTCAAAACCGCTAATTGTTTCTTCCTTTTGTAACAACACAAGGAAAATTAACTTCCCACCGAGACAAAGAGAGATCAGCTTAGTCTTTGTACTCTAAGCCACCCGCTAAACATTGGTATGTAAACAATTTGGAGGCTTTTCATGAGGATACCGAAAAAACCCCCTCTGAATAATGAAGAAAGGCAAGTAAGTGTGTTGAGCAGAGAATGGAAAGGATCCTGGAGTCTTTTCTGTTCTTAACTTAGTGCAACAAAGTTTTACAGAACATAATGAGAGATGCTGGGGAGGAGCAGCTGTCATCTAATGTGATTTATTTTATTAGTGCAGACTATGGGCTGTATCATTTTGACCTCTCTGTAAATTGAGGTCAGTGTGTGTCACAAACACAAAACCTCCCTAGAGTGAATAGTGGCTTAGATTGAGGTGCGTGTGTTGGATGTCAGCTCAATGGGAATTACACATGGGGTTTGTCACAGGGCTATACAGTATGTGACACTAGGGCTGGCGGGTCAGACTTTATCATCACTGTAAGGCCTTAATCTCTAGTTGAGTTAATCCTGTAGAGCCCACCCAGGTCAAGACCTGGCATTCTTCTTGTTCTTTGGAGTCATTACAGGAATTAATGTATTGTAATATGCTGTAGCTTGTCTTGGTGAACAGTGATGAGGTGTGTTCCGGTGGTGCGTTAGCAAAAGGAGAAGGGCAGCTGCTCTGCATCAACAGAATTCCTTGTTCATTAAGGCAAACGCATGTAGCAGTAACAGCAAGCTTTGAAAGCGCTGTGTGAAAGTGTTATCAACCAGACAGGGTATCGGAGCAGAAAGAATGGGAGATTTCTGCTTGACTGTCCAGACTTAACTACCTAGGGCTGAGCAGAGAAGGTTTTCTTGGGCAGCTCTCTGCACTGACCAAAGTGTGTGGGGGGGTGGTGGGGGTGAATATTCAGAAGGAAGCAGTGATTTTCCTGAATTAAACCTGGATGCTCCTTTTTGTTACACCATAATCGCTGCTTGCATAGAAGCTGCTATTCCTTTAATGATTGCCTAGTAGCAAATTAAAGCTGGTGAGCGGGAGCCTGAGCTGAGCACTGCTGAGAAGTCTGTTGACGTTTTCTTTTCCTTGACAGGGCTTCAGGTCTTGCTGTAGGGAGCCAGCATGGGAAGTCAGTAATAACTTGTCAAGGAGAAATGGCGAATAACCAATAAAAGTATTTGAGTCAAACTAAGCTGCTAATGTATCTAAAAATGTGTGTGGAGTTAACATGAACTATATGGGCTGTAAATTAAGATAACGGTCAAGCCTCGCTAATCTGCACTTCACTAGACCACAGGCCTCTTACTGCACGCCAAAAATGCGCAGCCTCTTCCCCTGCCTCAGCCAGCAGCTGAGAGCAGATGCTGCAGGGAACTCTCCTGTTACCAAGATTATATTATTTTTACAGCATCTACTGGACTGTGTTTGCTGGGGGACAGTCAATGCTCATAAATAAGAGAAAGTTCAGGTGGACCAGAGTAAGTGAAACGCAAGGACTATGGCATAGTCAGTGGCCACACCGCGTGCAGCTTGGCCCTCTGTGGACAGCCTCAAGAGCTTGAGAGGTACGTGGTCCTTACAGTGTCCCTGTCCTGCAGGCTTATTTTGCCCTTGAGGGCAAACTCACCAAATCTACTGTTTTGCATTGCCTCCAGTTATCAGTGCAGACTAGTGATGCCCTATTTGCATTCTCCAGTTTTATAAATAATGACTTAATTTCATTTTTTAAATACTCTGAGGACTGTACTTTGGCTGTTATGCCTCACAGCTCAAGTTTGAAGCAGAGCAGCCCTTGAGTGGGTGTTCACCCCTGAGAAGCACTTTGGATTTGTCAGATTTCTCCCGAGTTTTAAGACACTTGAGGGTATTTTACCTTAGTTTTGGATCATCACACAGTATCGATGCCTTAAACTTCAGTAAGTTTGCGGGGAGAGCTCTTCGTGTCTTGTTGAGTCTCACAATATATGGTGCTGATATGAAATACCTGATGGGTTGCAGGAGAGTTTGGCTGTGACTGTACTGTACCTGATGCATCTGGGTAGCAGTTTGCTTCTGGGAAATGGCACTGACTGCGCATGTTCCTCAGTCTCTAGACAGTTGGGCTCCTTGTGTCCTATCAGGAAGGATCCTTTTACTTATCTCTCCCAGAGTCTGTCTGTGCTGCAGCTCTACACCTCCTCGAGGATGCTGAGCACCAAGTGGATTCAGACCCTTCTCCCTACCTTGTACCTGCAGGGTCCTCTGAGCACAGCTCAGGGGCTCTCCCACAAGAAGCTGTAAGAGGCACAGCCAAAGTGCCTGTCAAACAGGGGAAGTTTTCAATTGAAGTGTTGTCCTTTGCCATAACTCGTAATTGTCACTGCAGTCAGGGTAGAGAGGTGTGCAAGAGATGAAGACTCGGCATGATGACTGGACTTGTACACAGCCCATTCCCATCCCACTGGTCAGGCCCTGTGTGAGCAACTGTGTCACCTGGCGAGTGAGTGAACAGGCAGTGACACTTCTCTTCAGCATGTTCCTTATTTGCAGCCACATCACTGTTCCTCAGAAGCCCTCTGTGCAGGAGCTGTGTCCCAGATCCCACCCTGAAGGGCAGCTCTCCAGCCGGGCTGAGAGGGCCAGCCCTGAGGAGCTGCCCCCGAGTTTAACTTGGTGACATGGTTGTCTTTGTATGGTAGACAGTGGCCAGTGGGACTCTCCGAGCAGCAGCGGGGGTAAAACAAGCTGCTCCAGGAGCACAGTCCCTGCTTCTTTGGAAATGACCTGTTAGTGCTGATGAGGTCGGGCCTTTGACATGACCTGAGCTTTCAGATGGATGGCTTCTAGAGGTTATTCTTCCTGGTGCTGAGCAATTTCTGTTAGAAAAGAGTGAAGCGTGCTTTTATCCATTTTCTATACCATACATGAAAGACTCGGTGCTTTGTTTGCTGAAACTGTACACGTTATTTTCTTAGAGGTTTCTCCTCCTGTGTGGCATTGGGGCAAGTCTCCTTGGTTTGACTACACAGTTAACACAGCCCTGTTCACATTTTATTTTCACTAGTCTTATGTTATTGTTTACACTGACTTCTCAGAACTGAATAGCTCCGGGAGGGAGAGAGTGCAGATCCTCTTACCTTATCCTCCAGACACCCAGGAGAGCCTCCACTACCCTTCAGTGCTTGCGACCAGAGCTGTGTGTCTGGAGAAGACCACAGGACAGGTCAGTACAACGGATGACAACAAAAGAAATCCACGTGGGTGCAGAGAATAACTCTTTCTGTACCTTTTCATACCTAGCAGCAAGATTAATGGAGGCTTTGAGCCTTGTTTGCAAATGAAAACCAGAAAGTGCCCTGTGCTGTTCAGCCACACAAGTGAATCCCAGAGGTGATCACTTTTCGGTGACCTGCAGCCTGGCCGGGAACGTGCTCTTGGATGGGCTGTCTGGAGAGCTGAAGGGGCTGGGAAATGAAATAGCTTGGCCAAGACCTCTGCTACTGTTTGTTAAAGGCAAGGGAGGGGAGGGATTCCTCAGTCTTCCTTAAAGAGCTGACTTTATCAGCTGACTTCTCTGGTTCCTTTCTGTGGCTCTGGAAAGGGAGGGAGAGCATTGAGTCCTGGTTTTGGGGAAAGAGAACGTATCCCCCAGAAGCCCTGCTGCTTGGCGTCCTTCAGCTCTAGCGGGTTGTTCTCTGGGTTGTGACAGATGGCTAAACTGTTCACTGGCTGCTGTTTGCCTCATGGACCCGCAGGAATTGAGCACTGAAATTATTTCAGACCTGACAGGGAATCTCTTTCAAAGGAGATTACCGGGACTTCTCCTTGGGTGTTGCTCCTGGCAGGTGTTCCTGTCCCCCAAGCTGGTGGAAGGGGCTTGTTAATCTGGGGACCTGGGACTTTTTGTGATAGGGTGTGAAGCCAAGGAGTTGTTTAATTTGGATTCATGGCTTGCTCATTTGTGGTGTGGACAGAAGGTAAAATAGCTGAGTGCTGGTGTTTCTCCAAAGTCTTCCTTTAAGTATGAAGAAGGTGAGACGAGTTCTCCAGAAATCTGCCACGAGGGGATCGTTCTCTCTCAGCATCTTTGTTAGCTACTAAAAAGAAAGAGAAATGGGTAAATGACAAATTCTGTGTGGGCAAGCCTAGCTCTGGGCAGTCATGCAGAAGTTTAACGATGAAGAAAAGACTAATATATTGCCAAACTGTCACTGTGCATAGCTGGGAGGTCAGCACCCTTGTAATTATGGAGTGATGAAGCCAAGGGGAAAAGCCAACATTAACAGAAAGACATGATTGTTTTAAATTCTGACCACCTCACTGGGTGGCTTCCCTGCGAAGATGTTCCAGATGTCGTCTTGGCATAAATTAATCAATTTCCAAACATCTGCAGGGTTTCTTAGAAAACATGGACTTTAACAGACAGTGCATACGCTCTCCTTTGCCCTTCTGGTTGATGCTTTGGTTGAGGAAGGGAACGCAGGCACTTGCTGTTCTTACTGTCACGAGCTCTTAGATTGCAAAGTTACTCAAAGTTGGTTTTCAACTATTTTTCTTAAAAAAAAAAAAATAAAGGCTCCAGATAATATAAAGCAATGAGGCAGCCAAGCCCTCTGGGACTGTGTGGGCACGTGTGTGTTGGAAGAGTCATCTGACTTGAAAACCTCCCCCTGTTCTCTCCTCCTGCCCCCAAAGTGCAGCCCATTGCGCTGGGAGGTCAAATATTCAGTGGCTTGAGTGACAGGATCTTTAACAGCATCTTTTTCATCAGCGAGCCAAGTCATGTGCCCGCTTGTCTGTCATATCTGTACTCGAATTGCTTAAATATTGTTTCAGATGGGGAGGTTTTAATCTGGATATGCAGAGAGGAGCAGTGCTGTGGGGGGATGTTTAATTGGCTCCCAGCAGAGCAGCGGTGGTGTGTGGGTTTTTTCCTCTAGAAGTGTTACCATTTTCACGTCCTATTAATGTCCTCTGGTAGTTTAAATACAGCATCACATTACGGTGGAGTTTGTTTCCCTCCCAGACTGAATACAAATGAAGGTCATTTACTCGTATTTTTAGAAGGTTCGGAAAACTTAGCAAATTTGTAGCTTTGAACAGCATCGTTGACTGTTGTATGTCTGCACAAAAATATTTCCAATAAACCTTTTATTAAAGCAATCCAATGGACCGAGGCTTGTTTGTTTTATCCCCCCCCCCCCCAAGTTTTGCAGCAAGAGTTCAATGTTAAATGCGTTTGAGATTTAGCCTGCAAAGCTGGTGAGTGGAATATTATATTTTTTTTTTAATGAACTTTTGGGTATGTTTTAAGGACCTGCTTCTGTTAGTGCCCAAGGACAAGGCTTGGGTTCCTTTAGTGGGTCTCAAATCAGGCCCCAAACACAAGACTAGCAAGGCAAAGTAAGAATAGTACTGGTGAGCTTACAGCAGGTATCTGATGCTTGAATGGTGTCTCCGGGGGGGGTAACGTCTTTTTATATAAACTAGATGGGCAGATACTCTCCTACAAATGATACACTTGATCTCAATAAGGCTTTACCAAAATAAACCTTGGAAATCGTTCATCCCAGTTAAGTCACGTAGATGCAGCAGGAAAAAATGAAGCCCTAAAATCCCCTTTACTCCCTTCTGGCAGCTAAATTTGCAGGAGACTTTTTTAATACTGGGCCTGCAGACACTTGTGTTAGCAGGAGGAGAGCGGTGTGATGGTCGACTAAGATGTGATGCAAGACCATGAGAGATGCCTTTCTCCTAAACCATCCTGAGGGTAGGGCCAGCCTCTCTCCTGCCTGATCAGGGGTATCATGTCCACTCTCTGCTGATGGTGCTTGGCTGACTCTGCCTGGCTCTCGCCCGTTGCCTTGCCCGGAGAAGTACTTCTCAAGCTCCACTTGCCTCAAGCAACACCGATAGTGTGAAGCACCACACAAAGGCTCTCGTGTCCCCGGTAGCCCTGCATCCATATGCTCTGGGAGACACGTGCTGTGATCCTCTCTGCCAAAATACGTTCTTCCTATTTGATTAATATTTTTTTCATAGTGAGCTGTGAACTACCTCGTCCCTTGCGCTGGGGAGCTGGGGCTGGCACAACGGAGAGCCTGGGCGCTGAGACCTCAGGACACAGATGATTCCAGGCAACAGCATCATCATCCTTCCTGAAGAGAACTATCACTTATGCACCCAGCTGGGAGGGATAATCAAGTCACAGTTGAAGTTAAATTTGCAGAAAAAATTGGCCTTACTCAATTCTTGGTGACCATGGGGAACACGCGTTATAAGATCCCTATAGAAAGTAAAAAAGGTGTATGAGCTTTAACAAAGAGATCTTTTGGTCCAAATATTATTAGATACTGGAATTAAACAGATTTTATCAGGAAAAAAATGCATATTTATATATAGTCTGGCTAAACCTCTTCCTCCTTAGGGTGCTATAACTGTATGAAGGGGTTTTTTTTCCCTTATAGATTGCCGGCAGAACCCCTTTTAAGAGCATGGAGAGACTTTTTTAAAACAACAAATTACTTCTGGATTTTTTAAATTAGGAAGCAAAAAGGAGGTGTAAGCCAAACTTCCCCTCTTCCCTTTATGAGTCACTGCTTGAGCACATTGCAGAATGCTTTTATCCCAGAAGCCAGACCTAGTACCTGCTTTCCTTTGCAGAGAAATAAAAAAGCCAGCGATGAACTCCTGGTGTATCCCTGCGGTGCTGCGGTAAACGCCTGCTCCTTCCTCGGGCCTCCGTAGCGGAGTCCAGCCCGCAAGCGTGAGGCAGCAGGAACTTTGCTGTGTGTAAAAGCTTCTCACACATCTGGGCAATCAATTATGCCAAAGTAAAATTGATGATAAACCTGAATAAGCTTTACGTGGTTGGCGGCGGGAGAGCTCGCCGCTTAGCCGGCTGCTCCCGGCGCTGTCGTCTCTTGCACAGCGCGCTAAGAGGGAAATGATTCTCAGAATTGTTAAATATAATGGATTGCTGCTTAAACCCCTTATTAGATATATTAGTTGACTAATCACCTCAGAGACTTTCCCTCTAACAGTTTGACAGGCAAGGCTGTGAGAGCGGCTAGTGCTCAGGTCCCAGAGCCAAATATTTGCCGGAGCAGCTGTTAAGTGCGTTGCCGGCAGTCTTTGGTGCCTCATACCAGACCAAAGGAGAATCAAAGTCCCTAAACCCATAGATTAATGCTCAAGTCTGAAATGGGAGCATTAAAAAATAAAAGTGTAACTGAGAAAGGTCTGGTTGAGGAATGTTAAGCAAGAAGATTTCAGAAACATAATCCCTTTCTGTGAGCGCTGCTGCGGCAGTGCCCAGCCACCTCCCACCAGGTCTCCTCCAGCACAGCCCCCAGCCTCTTGGGGTGCTGCGTGTCCTCAGAAACTTGGAAAGAGCAAGTTTCTCCTCAGCAGAAATGTGGGGCTGCAGAGAAATGAGGCTTGAAACATCACTGAAAGCCACTGCTGGTTCTCGGCTACCCATGCTGAGGAGGGAGCTCTAGGGCAGAGGGTGAGTGGGCTGTGTCCAGGGTGGGGGAATGGTGAACCATGCTGGTGAGACCTTGCTGTGGTGGCCCCACTCAGCCAGGACACATGCCATGAGGAAGCTTGGTTGGAGGGAGCTCATATTGCATGTTTGATGCCATGACTGACCTGACGGACAGTGGGGTGGTGGTGGAGGAGGTGGTCCTGGTTGCCCTCTGTGTTTCCCATGATATCATGTGCTGCCCCTGCGGATGTCATGTTGTTGGAGTGGTGGGGACACCGAGCTTGCTGGGTCACATGAAGCACGCCCTTGAGTGATGAAGCTGCAAGCTTTCAAGGTGTTTTGGCATGTAAATCCTGCAGTGAAGTGTCCAGGAGCCTCAGCAGTCACACCACCTTGCATCTGATGGCTTGGCTGGCACTGACCTACAGCCTGGTCACAGATATCCAGCACAGTTGTCACAGTAAAACAAACAAGACTGGCTTATTGGTCTTAATGGATGTCATGGAGTTGGTGGTACTTGCTGGTAACCAGTACAGGCAGCAGGAGCATCTCCCAGTCCCTCAGGAGAAAGAAAACTGGAAGAAAGAGACTGTCAGTTGGATTTGTGTAATGTGCTGGTTTTGTAACTGTGGTGGCCTGTCCTCACCTTTCCTTTCTCCATGTTGTGGCAGGAAGTGCCCGTGAGGATGCCAAAATAGGCTTTTGTCTGGAATAAAAGGCAATGTGCTCCTGGTGTCAGTTCATTTGGATGTGCCTGGTATCAGAGCTTGAAATGCGTAACTATATCATACACGTTAATTAAATCCTGCATAATGGCTGTGTGTATTTACCTGTACATAGTGAAGGTGGCATTTTAGCTTTTAAACTGAGAGCCTGATTCTGACTGCACAGTAGGTCTACAGTGGTTGCTTTTAGTTTGCATCGCTGTAAACTGCGAATCACTTTTTCCCCATGATGAGACATCTACACTCACAGGCAGACTGTCTGCTGTGTGAAGTCAATGGGATTCTTTCTCTCAAAAGCAAATATTGAGGGAATTAACAGCTGCACAAGCCAGTATTTACCATTCAGGTAATAAATCACAACAGAGACTGCACAACATGCTGGTGTCCTCATCTTGGCGGAACAATGTCCTGGAATGGCTCAGGCTTGCCCTGGTGTGAGTGGCCAGAGGGCTATTGAGTTCTGGGAAGTCTGTGGCCCAGCTAAGCTCGGCTTCATGCCCAGCAGCTTCATACGCTCTGCCAGCCTGTCCCTGTCAGCTTTCAAAGTGCTTTCCAAACCCGAGTGAAGGAAGTTGCTCAATATCTTGGAAGGGAGATAGGTAAGTAGTTTTATTTTATTGCTGTGTTTTAGCAGGGCCTCATGCAATAGGACAAGGGAGAATGGTTTTAAACTAAAAGAGGAAGGATTTAAACCAGATATAAAAGGAAGACTTTTTTTTTGATGAGGGTGGTGAAACACTGGAACAGGTTGCCCAGAGAGGTGGTAAATATCCCATCCCTGGAAACACTGAAGGTCAGGTTGGATGGGGCTCTGAGCAACTTGATCTAGTTGAAGATGTCCCCGCTCATTGCAGGGGGGTTGGACTAGATGACCTTTAAAGGTCCCTTCCAACCCAAACCATTCTATGATTGCTGCAATCTGACAGGACATGCTGTTTACTTGCCCCAGATTAATAGCATTGATAGGATCCAAAGTGGTGCCTTCCTACTCTTTTGGTTTTGTTTTCAAGTTAACCTACAAAGACAAATCAGCTTGGGCTCTGCCCTGAGCTGCTTCAGCACTAAATACAAGGAAGGCTTGATGGAAAGTGACTCATTTTTTTAATTAAATGGCATTTCTCGGCTTGAAATATCGTTTGCTATGATTTGGCTGGAGGTTTTCTAAAGAACTGATAACAGCAAAAGGGGGATTGCTTACCTGAAATTGAAGAATTATCATGTTTAGGAGAAAAGATGTTATTTTTGCTCTTCCTTGAATATTTGAATTCTACTTTTGTTATTATAAGCCTATTAAGTGGGTGAAGAAAGCCTGTGATGACAGAAGATTCTGTTTTCAATGTTCAAGGTGGGGAAACAATGTCTGTCCTTGGTGAGCTGCATGTACCTACCTGCATGGTTTCATCTCATCAGAAATAACCAGAAAAATTGAGAAATATTAAGAAAAAGTGAATTAACCTTCTTTTGCCAAAGCCAGCGGCCAGTACAAGGCAGGAGGCACTTGCAATCTGAGAGCTGTGATTCACGTTACGCTCCAGAGAGGTTTCTCTCTCCCCACTTCTACTGAGCATTAGGGAGTAAGTGGATACTCAGCCTCTGGCACACCAGCAACTTTGCAGCCGTGCCTTGTTAAATGTTTGCTGCCTTGCTCCCAGTATTTGGAAAACCAGGAAGGTGTCACCGCTGTTAAAAGGGCACACAGTCTCCTAATGACGCTGTGCCTCCACTCATTAACCAGATGCCCCCATCCAGCGCAGCTTTCCCCACGAGAGGTCTGACTCAGTAGCCGCCACAGCACAATGCTCAGCTTCCTGTGGGGTGCAGGGCTGGCTTGGGGACAAGCAAGAGATGGAGAAGACACTAGGCCATGAGAAAACATTGTGACTAAGCAGCGTGGAGGAGCTGGAGAAGGTGAGAGGTGCAGGGTCACGAGCAAGGTGAAAAAAGCCTGAGGGTCAGCCTGCTGAGATTTTCCAGATGTAAAGAACAAATTAAGCCGAGCAAATAGGACAGCATTCCTGCATGCAAATTACAAGACCAGTAAAAGTTGGGATGGGAAGGGGTGTCTCTGCAGCCTGGACAGAGAAGCCAGCCCTGTGCCAGGCTTATAGTGCCTCCCTGTAGGGCAGCTGCACCCAGGGCCAGGTCCAGCCCAGGAGGTGGGAGTGCTGGCCCACCCTGGGGCACTGGGTGTGTGCACCCATGCCAACCTCACCTCCAGGGCTTGCCACAGGTGGGTCAATGCTGGTAGTGTTTGGCTAGTGCAAAGCAGCCATGCTGTGGTGTTGGTTCCTGTGAGAACTTCCCACGACTGAAGCTCACACAGTCATTTTTTGCCGTGTGGCACACCGCTGAGGCACAGGAGGCTGTTACAGCACCAGTGACCAGTGTTATCTGGCCATTCAGGTTCCACAGAAATGCTGTTACAGGGATTAAATGCTCTGCTACAGAACAGGGGACACTGTGAACCCACAGGGAGGGCAGGATCCCACTGAACTGGCTCCATTCTGTGTGGATGGGGAAAGGGAGACAGGATGGTACAGGCTTAAGTGACTTGTTCAGTCCATTTGCAAGTGATCCTGGGCAGGAAAATGTTGCAAACCTCACTGAGGACAGAGAAATAATACAAAGGGACCTACAGAGAAGCAAGAAATATGAGCAGGAAACAATAAAGTGAGATTCAGCTTGGAAAAATACAAGGGAATACATGTGGGGAATAATACTCAGTAACAACTTCAGTGGGAGGAAAAGAATGGGAAAGCAGAAAATCTAGAGGGGAAAGAAGAGCTCCATCAAGACCAAAAGCGAACAGCAAATTAGACATTTTGAAAGGGACGTGCTGAGGTTAATGTGCTGAGCTGGGACCCAAACCCCGGCTCGCTCTCCTGTGACTTTATGGGCCGCATTTAAGCAACAGCCTCTAATTGCACCAAGGTCCACTTTCTCCTAATAAATGTAGAGATGGCTGGTAACAGCTGTACGGGGGCACGAAAACCTGCTGCCAATGGGGAGGAATGGGCTTTGTCCTCTGATCATGCCTGGCTGATGGGCAAGACATTTCAAAGCATGTGTTGTTGGGGGGGGTTCATGTCACTGGTGATGGTTTGGCGCTGGTCTCTTTCATGTCCCAGTGTTTTGGGCACTGTGAGTCAGCTGCCCCCCCCCCCCCCCCCATCTTGCTCTAAGCTGGTGGGACTGGATACAGCTGCCCTGGGGATACCAACACCATGCTGCTGAGTGTGCTATGGGCAAACCAGCACCTACCCAGCCCATATACCTTTTCCTGGCTTCCTCCCCCCCCCATCATGGCTGCTTACTGTGCACAGCATCCCTGGCACGGCACAGGACCAACCATGTCAGTGCCTTAAGCAGGTACCAACATATTCAGAAACAGGCACCAAAAGGGTACACCCTACACTTGCAATTGCAAATGAGTGAGAACATAAATTTAAGGGGTGTAAAGAGCAGGGGGAAAAAAAAAGGAATTGTTTAGGGCAGTCTAGCAAGATGGGACTTAGGATGAAATTGAGCAAGCAGAAAGGTGTATGGCCTCTCAGGGCAGGTTTCCTGAGCTGTGAGTCATCCTGCACTGAGCTGCAGGACCTGCTGTGGAGATCCCCATGGGGAGCACTGGGCCAGGCCTGCAGGGTGGGCGCAGTGACTGCAGGAGCGTTTCCATTGCTTCTCACAGCCATATATAAGGCTAAAACTGTATTTAGGGGCCACGCAGCAGGTTTAGAAGTGTGGCTGCGATTTTTTTTAATCCTTGGATTTTTTTAGGTTCTTGCATTATAAAGAAAAGGGGAAGACCAACTCTTCTACGGAACAGATGGACATTTGTTGGCAGGACCTGAGAGGCACTGTGCCTGTCCTGGTCCCTGATCCCAGCCTGTCCCTGGCTGCCATGGGACAATGCCACACAGCAGCACTGGTCCAGAGCTCTCCAGTTATTGTATCGCACGTGGGACTATTCCTTCTGAGTTAAAAGTGTCTAGACCCTGGTCTCAACGAGCACTGTAGCCTATAAAAAAAACAAATGCAGCTTTCCTAACCACCACTTGTGCTTGCTCCAGTGTTTATCAGCAACAGTTTCCATGCACTCTTTCCCCAGGCCATCCACAGTCATCATGTGTAGCAGGAAAAAACCTTACCCCTCTCCAACAAGGGAAAAAAAAAAAAAAAAACAAAAAACAAAACAAATCCCAACCACAAACAAACATATAAAAATATGAGGAAAAATGTTTTGACACAAACTATTGGCCTCTCCTCCTCCTCACCTCAGCACATCTGCTCTAAGCCATGGCTGACCCCTCCTTCCCTGCCAGCTTTTTGCTTCCTGCCCTGCTCCTTTGCCTCCCCCCGGGCAGCAGGAAGCTGTGGCTTTGTGGGACACGCTACGTACAGACTGACCAGGGCTACACTTTTTTTCCAGACTGATCTTTCCTATTTATTGGAGTCATCAACAGGCAGCTCCGACAAGGCCCAGTTTCCAGTCCATGCCCTTTCTGCTCCCCCAGCTGCCTGCCTCCTTTGCCTCACAGCATCGGAAGCGCCGGTGCCAGCATCCCCAGTGGCAGGAGGGAGCAAACACTGGGACAGTGAAGTGATCTTGTCCCAGACTGAGTTATGCCCCCAGCACAGTGGGGGTTTGGGGTTTGTCTCGCTTAGGCGGATGGAATTTGCACAAGGGAAGGGTCCCAGTGCAGAGGGAGGTGGGAACAGCATGGCTACCTAGTCAGTCACACACTCAAAATACTTAGCTGGTAATTGTGAACCCAACCGAACCCCAAATCCTCTGAAAACACCATTTGCTGCAGAGTATTTGGTGTTATTTGGAAAGGGGAAGCCTGATGGGACCTGCCCATCCTGCTCCCCAGCCATCCCTGTGGCCACTGGGACACGAGAGGTCCCCAGCCCAGCTGAAGCTCCGATGTTCTCCCTCTGCTCCCCTTCCCTTCAAACAAGCCCCCTCAGATATACTCCACTGGGGCACAGCCTTCAGCCACATAAATTCCTGGTTTTACTGTCATTCCATAAAAAGAGAGCCAAAAATCCTAACTGGTTTTTGCCAGGGTCTGGAGAACTGGGCTGGTCAGATGTGCTCTTCTGGACAGAGAAAAGTAAAGTAGTAACTGAAAAAAAAACAACAAACAAAAAACAATAAAGCAAACAAAACCAGTCACACCATAAAGTATTTATTAAGAAACAAAGGGGGCTTTTTTCTTCATTTGTAAGAAACACTTTAAAGCAAGTGCCCTTTCAGAGATTTA
>KZ505705.1:1493739-1505610 GCA_002844005.1 Limosa lapponica baueri | reverse complement strand
GAACTTATTTTCTCTGCTCATTCCTATACTTTATTCCAATGTTCAGAAAATAATGAATTGAACACACTGGTTTGCATCTTAAGCCTTTTCTGGGAAGTCCCAGAAACTTTGTAAAACCTTCCTGACAAAATAAAGAATGTGCCATACAAAGGAAATAAAAAAGAAACGGGAAAGAAGCTTCCCCACAACTGGAAATGTCTTCATATTGTATTAAAGCAAAATCTGAAACTGTGTTAGACTTGTTCAAAACACTTATCTGCATAAGCACGTACTAATTGACCATGATATCTCAATTTTTTTGGAACAAACCACTATTGATACAAAGCAGCGGGAAAACTGTAGTTTTAGGGAATACAACAGCGTTGTGTTCAACACACCTATTTTGCACATCACCATCTTCCTACATATTCGTAACTTGCTTATGCAGCATTTGCAAGTCACCTTTATCTATCAGCAAAAAGTAAGTATGTCCGTTTCCTCAGGTTTCCTGGCAGTAAAACGGAAGAATTCTGAGTCATTTGATCAGGCAAGTCACCTCTGCCAGTCATTCCTTGTGCCAGTGAAGTGCTGTAATTTTTTTATGTAATCGATAGAAATAAAACTCTGTGAAAATAAACTTTCGAGTCATGATGCTTTCCTCTGCACATCTATTTGTAATGACATCATCCTTTAATATACTCAAAACTATTAATGCTACAACAAAATCAGAAAGAAATTTATCATGATTCTTTTGCAGACAGAGACTAAGGAAACATTTTCAGAAGTGTGATGCTTATTTTTTCTCCCTCCAGTTACATCAGTGACAGAAATAAATGACAGAAAGCCAACTTAATTACATTTTACCGCTTCACCCAAGACTAGAAAAGAATTTGCAGTAAAGAGCACTGAACCGTGCACAGAACTATCATTACCTTTAATATCTCGATGGACAATCATATTACTGTGCAAATAGTGAACTCCTTCCAAAATCTGCCGCGTGTATTTACGAGTCACGTTCTCTGTGAGTGCTCCATATGATTTCAATTGGTCTTTGATGGAACCCTATTGCAAACAGAAAGTATAAAACACTGTAACGTTTCTAGAATCACAAGGGGGCTAATAATACAGTTGAACTTCAGTGAAATCCATGCCTGAAATGTAGACATTTAAAGTTGCAATACTTTTCTAGATTAACTTAAAAGCACAGATATAATTTTACCTCCAGTGAGGAAAAATACAAACTTTGACAAAAAAGAGACTGGACAGAGAAGTCATATACTGAAAAGTTAAGTGATTAACTTTAAAACTGCCAAGCAGCTGAATAGTTCCAGTGTGACGTCCAGAAAAAGAGAACAGTAGTATTTTCACTCAAACACAACTCTCAACTTTTTTGTTGGTTAAATAGTGATACTCAACTTGGACAAAACACATGCCTTTTACCCTGGTTAGTTTATACTTGGGGCAAAACAGTAAGTTGGCAAAAAAACCCCACCAAATTCTGGAGGATAGTATGTTATGTAAAAATTAAGAGGTAAACAAGTTAAGCAAGGCTTATAAAGACATTAAATCAAAAATGCATGGTTTTGTAACTATTTCTGTGTGACCAGGCTTTGTCACACAGAATTACAAACTGCTAAGATTACTTCTGTGACGCTGTTCTCCAAATCTCAGAAAGATTCAACAAGGCCCCCAAAACAAAGCCCAGAACTCACATTAAAAAAAGATAAATATCCAAACCAAAACCAATTGAAAAACCACAAACAAAGCAAAAAAGCCACCACCACCAAAACGCCCCTCCCACTGCTTTTCTTTGGAGTCTCACAGTAAAGTAGAATACTGTAACTATTCAGAAATACAGAGCCTATGTTGTTGTACAAGCACATTTTATTTAGCTCTGCTGACCCCACTTGGTGAGAAAATTAAAATCTACAGTTTTCAGACCTTACAATATTTCTTAACAGAACAGCAGGAGCAGAAGAACAGTTCAGCATGTACCTGAGCGCCACACCAAGCACCAAAATTATTTTCTGTATGCACTTAGTCTCCCAACCATCTTAGCTATTTTCTGTTTTCCCAAAGTAATTGAGCAGTTGAGATAGTGACTACACAACAGCACACGCTGAAGCACAGCAAAAAGAAACGTTAGAATTCAGAAAGATTCAAAAGTTTCCTAATGATAATATTGTCTTTTCAGAGACATTGCCAGGGACTTCTTATGTCAAAACCAATGTAAACAACTTTGGTATACACCACTGTAATTCTGAAAACCCAAACAAGCAATGGAGAAGACAGGCTCCTGTAAGCACTTGTCAGCAGCCATCTTTGGCTGCTGTTTTTAACTTGGACATGTCTTTAATATCTGTGCACACTTCTGCAAAAGCCGTCTACTTGGGTGCTTGTCGCGTTGTACAGAAACGATGGCTGAAGTGGACTGGCTCTCTCGCTTACCCCAGGCATATATTCCATGAATATGGAGAGTGTTCTTTCGGGAGGATCTCTCAGGAAGCCATAATACTGAACAATTCTTTCATGCAGCAGATTTTTCAGCAACTGAATCTCACATTCAAGTGCATTTACTTCCTAAAAGGAAAAAAACAGACAAGATTTACCATGGTTAATGTAGTAATAACAATGTTTTGAATTTTTTTTAAAGCAGGACAGTGCGTACGTACTGAAGGGTTATGCAAACTAAGTAACAATACTCTTGTAGCTTATGTAAAGTTGATGCTTTTTCATATAAGAAAATATCCCCATTAAATTGAGGGAAGTAAAATAAAACCATGGCTTTTCTATAAATTGACTTTGGGATGATTTTGCTGTTATTTCATTGTTTCTCTTATTTGAAGTTACATTTGTTTTGGAGAACAGCAGATATGACGTGTATGAAGCCAGTGATTATGCAACATGTCACAAGCCTCCAGTTGGGTTAAAAAAAAAAGAAAAAAATCTTTAAATCTTTGTAGTGGAACAATTACCGTTAATTCTTAACTTCTCCAGGATGACAGACTATACTTTAAAAACGCCATTAAGGACCACTTAATATTGTAATAATGAAATACAACAAAGAAAAACATTAAAACATATGGTGCTCTAGAGTGATCTGAAATACTAAAAACTTGGCAAACAGGAAGTCAGATATTTTGAAACGGACTGTACAGATGCTGGAAAAATACTAACCCATGAATTCAGACTTGACTGGATTCCAAATTTCACCTTTCATCAGAACTTACTTTTTATCCATTACAGACTATTACTGATACCCTCACACTCCTGAATTTAGAAGGAAAACAGATTTTTTTTGACACCGAGAGGAATACATTAGAAAATGCTATGGCAAGTGAGGTCACAAAACCGTTGCTACAGGCAAAACTGCAGTATTTTGTATTTAACATTTCCAACATCAGGTGTTCTGTTATGATTTGAAGAAGTAGCAACAACCACTACACTAGAAATCTACAGCTTTTCTGGCTTTTTTCCTTGATCCTACATGACTAGTAGCAGCAGCAGCAGCAAGAGGTAGCCACTCAGTTCTGCAATCATGCTTATACCCACTCTCTCCCTGGCCTTGCTCCCCACACTGCACAACGCAGTCCTAATGCAGGAAAAGTAGTAATTCTTTTTCCATCCTGTAAAAAGCAGCAAGTACTGTTTGGGAAAAAACAACTAGAAGATTGGCGCTGGTTTTAAATATTTTATCTCTTCAAGTGTCCAGTATTTAAAGAAGGACAAGTTCAATTTTAGAAACAGAATAAACTGACAATGAAATTTTGCTCTTCAGAGAGAAATACAGTGAATAACAGTAGCTGGCTCTGAAGCCTAAAGCTTAAAAAAAAAAATCCCCCAAAAAGATAAATAAAGATAAGAATCTCAAACTGTCTTCATAGACAAACAAAATAGCCTTGAAAATTTATTTTCAGGAACACTTAAATGAGTATAGAATTCTCTGTTTATAAATGGAACTTGTTCTAACTCCTGTAAGTATAAATAATTATCTATTTCAGAGCACACTTCATAATGGATTGTTTAATTTTAGAGGCTGAAACTGCACCAAATTAAGTTATGTATGTTCACTGCATAAGTGTATGTCTGAAAATTAAAAAATGGGATGTAGCATTAAAATCAGGTATCCAAGCTAATTCTGAAGTACTAACAAAGCAGTATTCCTAACAAGGACATAAAACCACAACATGTTTTAAAACATCATCCTTGTCAAGTAAAGGAACATTAGTCTAGTCTAGAACACACCATGTCAGCAGAAGCCCTTTACAAACTCTCTCTTTGGTACCACTTACCTTGCTGGTTTCTGGACTATCGGGATCAAACTGAACTTGTTTAACAGCCAGTTCTCTTCCGGTATCAGCGTCGTAACACAGATATACTCTGCCAAATGCACCTTGACCCAGCAGTTTACCAAGCCTCCAGTTAGTTGGAGCTCGTGGTGCTGAAAATATAAGTATGTTTTGGTTTTCAAATGAGCTTGTTATTCAGCTGATTGAGGAAAAACTGGAATACACAGAAAATAATTTTTTAAAAGACTACATTTTTCAACAACAGAGATTGTGTGTCCTAAACCTCCCCATATAAGTTACAAAGATCAATGACACTTCCTGTAAAATGGAAAATGTGAACTACATAAATTTATTCACAAAATAATTTGTGGTAGAGGTAGACATAATTAAAACAACTAGCAACAGCTAATCTGAAAAGCAGAAAAAGCATGTTAAACAACCTTAGTAACATTTTTTTAAAAATTGAGGCATAATTCAAATTGAAGCTACTGAAATCATCACAAAGTGTATTTGCTTCTGAAATGCCACCACACATATGAAACAGTACCACTTGAGATCTACAATTTATCGGAAAACTTGACCAACATCTGCAAAAATAAATATTAAATACAACCTACATAACCCTACTCAGGTCCTTAGGAGTCTAACAAATCATCAAAAGTATTTTTACAGCATTTTGTAATCACAGATACAAATTCCATGTGAAAATCTACATGAAAGTTGGCACTGTAAGCAATGAAAAAAATGATGAGCATACAGTCTTGACTTTTTCCTATTAGAGACACAAAAAACATATTATTCAGTTGCATGTATTTTGATGACACACTTAGTTTTGACATGATATATTAGAAAGGTAAGAGAGTTTTACAGTGGAGTTCACAAAATGCCTGAACTTACAGCGACTGGGTGGGCTGATGTCCATGACTGACAAGGTAGGATTGTCTATGTCACTTCCCCTCCTCCTCATTCGGTTGTCTTCATATTCTGGTGTAAAGACGCTGCTTCCGCTACTGGTGCTCAGCGAGTGATCGGTGGGACTGAAACTAACTGGTGATCGGAAGCTGTTCCCCTGAGTCCTTCTGGCTCTTGGAAAAGTTTTACGACCTTCAATGATATACAAAGAATACTATGTTACACTACAAAAAACACTGCTGTGCAATGTGCGTGTGCAAATACTTCATGAATTCCACATAATGTAGTTTAAATCTTCCACAGTGCATGATATGATATAACAATCAGGAAATTTACTGGTTTAATTTTCCACCTAGAAGAAAACAAACATTCATCACAGATGTACGTAAGGATTAGACTGACATCTTCATCCTGTAAACTAATAAGACCTGAATGCAGAGAAAGACCTACACATGGAATCAACAGGAAGACCACAAAAAATATTAAAAAAAATAAATGCATAATTCAGATGGCTACAGCCTTAGACTGAAAAAAAAAAAGGCACTGATCTTCAAAAAGTTTAATTACAAGCAGATGACTAACACACATCATGTTAATATATTTAGATAACACAGAACATTTTTATGTCAGCACAGCTTGATGAAGTTTCATCCTACAGAACTCATGGGAGCTGAAGGAACCTCCAGTTCAGTAGGTGTTACACTGGAGAAGGAGCTCCCAGGGGACTGAAGGAGGTAAATAAAATATCTTGGAAAAAGTGGACTCAGATTTATATATTAGTCTGGCCAATTTACATTCCAAGAAAGATATGCAAAGAAAATATTAAGCAGTTTTAAAAACCACTGAGAAGCTAAGGTGATAAACCAGCCATAACTGGTTTGCCACACGTAGCTAATCTGAATTCTCCATTTCATCAGGACGTTCTCATAAGGTAACTAGTGGAGCATTGCATACATCAGCTTACTATGTAGAGTAAGCCCAAGACAGATTCAGAGCAGTTACCAGGGATTTCTCATCAAAGGGGAGGATAATTTAAGCGGACATCCACAGCAGTTCACCTTCAGTCCACTTCCATACACTATTTTAACTGATGGAACATAATACACTGAAATATTGCAGATGACATCAAGTCAAGTGTGGCTGCAAGTCCATTTAAATAGTATCATTGTGAATTTTGAGTTTTATCTTAAGTTGGAGATGATTCAGAAATCAACAAGATGAAATTCAGTAAGGAAGTACAATGTACATACTTAAAAAGAAATCAAATGCAGAAACCACAAAGTGTAAAGTAACTGGTTGGCTAAAAGTTGTGTAGAAAAGGATATAGGAACTATAACAGACCACAGACTGAACAGCAGTCAGCACGGTGCCTATGAAAATAAGTAAAGTGCCATTCTGGAATCTGTTAACAAGACTGTTACATACTGAGCTGTGGTTATATCCTACGCTATCCATAAAGTGGCCACAGGAAAAGCCTTAGCTAGGGTACTCTACCGAGTTTTGGCCCCTATAAGAATGGAGAAGAGACCAGGAAAAAACCCACAAAAAAACCCGAGACTTGCAAAAATATCTGAGGTAAGGCTTAAGGCTTGAAAGAAAAAAATTAAAGAGATATAACACTACATCAGACACAATCTGTTTTATGTGGACACTGACCAATTTTTCACTGTGTTAAAATGGAGTAACTAGTTACTAGTTTCATTTGCAGGAAAAATGATTTAGAAGACAAAGAAAGGTAAGTTGTAATATAAACTACTTTTGAAGTTAGTTACGTAAAGAAAAGGAGTATCTCTTCTCTTAAAGTCAACTTAGAGTTTACTTAAAATTCCACGTGACAGATCTTTGCCTCTTTAATCTTGCCTTAAAGCAAGGAACTGGACTGAAGCTGCCTTGCAATCCTTCAATTTGGTATTTCTGTGATTTCTGTAACAGAATTCCATTTATTGCTGTGCTCATTCCATAGTGCAAATGAAGCCATCTGGTCTTTGGAGAAGTTTCTTCCTAACACTTCTCAACCAGTGCTTGACACACACTCAAGTCAGACAATGCTTCAGCTGCTCCTCTTTCCTTCCTTCGGAAATTTAACGTGTTTAATTTACATCAGTGTCAGTACTGTGCAAATCTGTTTTGTGGCCACATCAGCAGGTGCTGTCTTGCATTCCAAGAATTGACTCGACCAACTAATTGTTAATTCTCAGTTTAAATCACTGCTCTTCAATTTTACTTACTCTTTAATCTGAGAAACTGTTCTTAGGAACTCCACTGTATTTGTTTTTTTTTTTTTTAAGCAAAACAAGAATTACAAACTGACATACCTACTTTGGATAGAAAAGGGTCACAAAGGTCAAAAGCTTACACTGGATGACTCATGCATGGCCAGTCACAAAGATAGAGAACAATTTCAGAGCTGTGCTCATGAGTCATGAATTCTGTAACTGTAATCCATAACCGTACCAGAGGTAAGACTGCTCAGCAGCTCTATCAATCATTAGAAATTTCGCAATTGAGTTTGGGGAAAAAATTTAAGCTTTCAATTTCTTCAATATATTAATTCATAAAGATTTCACAATCTAAATTTTCTTCTTCACTTTTTAACAAAGAGAAAAATAGAATGATAAAGCTGAACTCTTGCAGTATTCACACTTACCATCATTGTAGTCTTGCTGATGATATGAAATATGGTATCTTCGGGGATAAGTCCCCCCCTTTCCAAATTTCTCAAATATTGGGATATCATACTCTACTAGAAAATAAAAATATACACATCAAAATTTAAAATGTGACAAAAGCATATTTAATTAATCAGTTTAGTACTATAAACTCAAACATAGGGGAATGTATCAGTGGATATGCTTCAAGTTGAGGCATCAGAGCAAAAAAAATTAATAGAACAAAAGCCACAAATCTAACAAATCACAAGAACTAAAAGGACATTCAGACAAAAATTCCAAAGGATCAAGAATTCAATAGCTCAAGTGGTTTGTAAACTCTTGCTTAAAAGAAAGTCAGAGGACTGCACCATGTCTGATTACTCCAGTTTTAAAAACAGGTTCTAGAGGAATTCTGGGAAACTACAGTTCACCAGGCAAATTGGCAGAAACTATTACAAAAAATAAAATGTAAAAATGCATAAATATGAAAAATTGCCAAATGAGTCAACACAGCTTGAATTACTAAAACACATTCAATAGGTCCTCTTTTAAAAATTATTAAAGGAGAAAAGTATTCTTAAGATAAAGGGAAAAGCCCCTCATGCATAAATAATTGGATAGAAGATAAGTACGTAAGATCGGAGTAAATGGTCAACAGTTCCACGGGAATTTGAGCTACAACTCATGCAGTTTAATTATGCATGAATTCTCTGGACAGAACAATGAATAGTGAGGTGACAAAATCATTTGGAGAAATAAAGCCAACAGAAGAATTACAGAAAGCCATTAAGAGTCTACGTGACTGGATGTTAAAATGGCAGATGAAATTCAATGTAGGCTACCGTAAAGGACTGTGATAGAGAGTTCTAATAAAGCAGCAGCTGAACTCTCTGTATTGGCTAAGAAGCAAATTAAATGCTATAAATCATTGTGATACACCGAACAAAGTTTTGGTCTACTCCATTTCCAAGGATTTGATTTAGAAGAAAAGATTTAGAAGTACAGAGATGATTTAGAAAAGATTTAGAAGTACAGAGATGATCAAAGATACAAAATCACTTCTCCGTAAGGAACACAGGCCTCTATAGACTAGAAAAGCAACAGCTCTAAGGGAGACAGAGGCCTATGAAAAAAAAACAAACCCTAAAAAAAACTAAATCACAAAGGGCATACTTCGTAAAACACAGTAAACTACACAACTTCTTGTCACAACATACTGTTGATACTGAAAAAGTTTATACAAGTTGAAATACAGACTAGAAAAATTTGCGGAAGGAACAGAAATAATCCATCAAATCACAGAAAAGCATTTTGCATTTGCAGAACCCTTAAGCCATACACGACTAGGAATATATTCTGAGGAAGGAATCTACACACTCCTCTATAGCAGCAGGGTACTGGTTTTGGCAGGAGAAAAGACTCGGCCAGATGGACATTTTTTCTGACTCTATATACCATTCTGGTTTTGTTAAACATCAAATTATAAGAATAAAGATTGAATACGGAATTAATGATTGTTGTCTATCCCTTTGTTAAAATACCAGAGTATTCCAGAGGAAAAAAAGAGAAAAAAATATTGCAAGATCATCTTATCAGAAAAGTAATTGTAATAAACAAACACAACTAAACTAGATTAAGATTACCAAAGGCAAACTAAATTCTGACATTTCCAGCATTTTTGGTATTTATCACTGCCACCTAAATACCTCTTAGACATAGTGTTAATTTTATTTTTGTTTAGAAGTGGTGCAATCTATTAAGCATTCTAGAATCCTTAAAAACACACCATCACACAGTTATCTGGATAAAGCTTCATAAACAAAATAAAAAGAAGCCTTAAAGTATATAATAGACAAAAACCACAAAACACCCCAGATTCACTGGAAGCTTAATTTTTCTTCAACAGCAAAATTCTGTATCGAGGCATGTCCATGAGAGAGACCTCAAAGCACTTTCAGTGTTACCCGTTGCACTTTGTATCCTGGACCGAGCACAACAATTTGGATTCAAGCCAGAGTATTATATGAAAACAACATTAGTGGTGATGATTAATTTATAGGCACAGCACACAGTTCTCCTGCATCCTTCCTCTTTGCAGCGCTTTCAATTACAGAAGTCATGAGCACTTCAAAGTGATCCTCATTTCACATAGGAGAAAATGAAGGCTCCCTGTACTGGTTTTGGCTGGGATAGAGTTAATTTTCTTCATAATAGCTCCTATGGTGCTATGTTTTGGATTTGTAACCAAACCAGTGTTGATAACACAGGGATGTTTTAGTTATTGCTGAACAGTGTTTACACTTCATCAAGGCTTTTTTTGTTTCTCACACTGCCCCATTAGCAGGTAGGCTGGGGGTGCACAAGAAGTTGGGAAGGGACACAGCTGGGACAGCTGACCCCAACTGACCACAGGGATATCCCGTACCCTAAGAGGTTGTGCTCAGTAATAAAAGCTGGAAGAAAGGAGGAAGAAGGCAGGATGTTCGGAGTTACAGCATTTGTCTTCCCAGATAACCATTACGTGTGGTGAAGTCCTGCTTTCCTGGAAATGGCTAAACCTCCGCCTGCTGACAGGAAGTACTGAACAAATTCCTTACTTCGCTTTGCTTGCATGTGCAGCTTTTGCTTTCCCTATTAAACTGTCTTTAGCTCAGTTCCTGAGTTTTCTCACTTTCACCATTCTGATTCTCTCCCCCATCCCACTGTGGGGGAGTGAGGCAGCAGCTGTGTGGTGCTTAACTGCCTGCTGGAGTTAAACCACAACGCTCCAACATTAAATGAATTAACCAAGGTTATGTGCCAACTTAGATTACAGCCCAGTTTAACGAGCTGTTGTGTGCCCCTATCCACTGCATCATCTACTTTTTTCAGAGAAGCAGATGTGTTATACTACACAGACTATCAATGGTGTAACACACAATAATCTAGAAGAAAACATTTGGAAGACCTTATATTTCATTGTGTTTCTTACTGTTTGCATTTGGATTGGATTTCGTTGGTTTGCCTTCTCCTACCACATTAAGTTTGTATCATACAACACCTCTTCATGTGAACTTCCCTTCTAAGCCCTATTATTTACAAGAGAAGGAGTATTGCTAGTACGTCCAGCAATTTTGCCTACCTGAGAATTCCTGATGATTATCTGGATAGCTCTGTGCTCTTGGCATCCGAGATCTGGGATAGTTGTCTCTGGAAGTGTAAGAACATATAGCATCTAAAAACTGCTGTTAACCTTGTACTTAAATATTTCATCTGTCTCACAATTCTTTAGGACTGACGAAAATTTATTGCTATACAAGTTGCTGCACTTGTTATGTGGAACCTAATTTTGAAAATCAAATCTAATAGTTATCAATAAGAATTCAAGATCAGTAACAATGGAAAAGCTTGCTTATTGAGCTTAACGTAGTAAGAAAGCAACAGACTGCGTTAATGAGCAATGATATTAGTAAAAACATGAATTACCACAAGTAAAGCCACAAAGGAATACTGTTATGTTTAACACCTTTATGGCTAAACACAAAAGTTAATAGACTGGCAAAATATCTTACACAGCCTACAAAACTCTTGAGGAAATTTAACCAAAGAAATGCAGAACCTTTTAAGGTCTCAAAATATCTCCTCTTCTCTCCATGAAAGTCATAGGATTAAGAGAGTAATTTTATTGAGTTATAGAATGATGAAGAATTATTTGGTTCTTATACGACCACGCTGTTTCTTACCTACAGTTGGTATGTAACTCCCAGCCACCAAAAGGAATGGATGGGATTGCCAGTCAGAGCAACCGATTACAGAATATTTCCATAAACATACCAAAACAATGTCCTCCTTTTTCTGGTAAGAATTTTTCTAATGGGTAACAGAAGCTAAATGGAGACACAAAACCTACATCTTTGTAGGAAATACTTGAATGGAAAAAAAAAAAAAAAAAAAAAAAAAAAAAAATTAAAAACAAGCCAAAGAAGTTTTGAAGAAACATTATGAATCAAATTAAGATTGCGTTGTTTCCTCTTCTTCCACTCAACCCTACCCCACAAAAA
>KZ505705.1:1460433-1493729 GCA_002844005.1 Limosa lapponica baueri | reverse complement strand
AACAAACTTAAAAACAAGCCAAAGAAGTTTTGAAGAAACATTATGAATCAAATTAAGATTGCGTTGTTTCCTCTTCTTCCACTCAACCCTACCCCACAAAAACCTAAAAATTTGGCAGTTTGGTAGAATTTCTATCCTATGCAGCTACATTAACCAATGTGTGTGTAAAACCGAATCACAGTCCAACCACAAAATACTTTTTGTGTCTGTTGTTTTCTTGCTTGTGAAATTTAACTCAAAAATTTGTTAGACCAAATGTATTTGTCTCCTCAAATCATGTATTCTCAAATGAAATGGTAGTATGGAATACAATAGCTCCGATTAATTAACACAGGCAATGATTTCCAACTTTTTACCTTTCTATCAATTAAATGAAATATTTAGTTAGCAGTATTATTTGTATAGCAGTTCCAAAGAAACAAATAGCCAATCTGTGCAACATAAGACCCGAGGTTATTTGCCTTAACAACCGTATGCCAAAAGGGAGTATGCTCTGGTTTACCCGGTGGCTGAGAAACTGTGGCAGTGACCCTCTCAAAACACATGAATCTCCTACCAGGTCAATCAGAACAGATCTCCAGACCCACCACAGGACACACTGCCTCTTGCTAATGGACAGGGTTAAACAAAGAAAAATAAGTGGGAAGTCGGTAATGGGAAAAAGGGGACAGGAATGGAGAGTAATTGCAACGAAAAGGAGGGGACTGTCTGCTAAAGTCTTCTAATGATTCTACCCTCTTTCTTGAATTGGGTACCCTCTACTTTGGAAAAGAGAAGCTTGCTTCATATAGCACTACCAAAGAAATGTAAATTTGATGGGACAGCTCACTGCCAAGGAATATACTTCACACATGTGTAAGACCGGCAAAATTTAGCAAAAAACTTCAGTCCATTTTTATAGGATCTAAAGTCTAAATTTTTGTGTTTCAAATGCAAATTATTAAAAAAAGCTTACTTCGTTTTTCCATGCATTAGTAAGCAATTAAGTTTCGATAAGCTTTTATAAACGTTTCATAACCTACAGAGGAATTTCTGGAAGAAGTTTAGAAATAGCTGTTGCTGGAGAGCTATTATATGTTACAACTGACATACTATGCAATCTAATAAAGACAAATAATCAATGTAAGTAATTTTTACCCATCTAAAGGGCTGTCAAGTGAGGGACAGCTTCCCGAGCCAGAGTTTTCAGGACTGCTCAGAGACAATGGATCCAGCATCTAATAAATAACAAAGAGAAAGACCAACAAGTTCAAGTTTTTGGCATTTTTTTTGTTGTTTTGTTGTTTTTGGTCTTTTTTAAATACTTGAAAGATTCTGCTTTGAAACACCTAATAAAAAACTAAAACCAAACCAGAAATATTAATTACTAGAGAAAGTTAGCTGCCTTAATTGAACCTGCATTGCATTCTGCAATCCTGGAGGGACTCCATCATTTTCTCACATCTAACTAGAATACAGTTAAGGTATTTAATCTCTATCACACCTTGTACATAAGAAGTTGTACTGCTACATTCTTCCTGTACGTGCCATTGTCTCTTAATATTATAGCAATGTCTGCATGAGAGTAGCTTAAGAGAATAAGAAAAATAAGGCCTCTAAAGGATAAAAAGCTGAGACAATTTAAAAAAAAATAATATGTGGATTTTGTTGTCATCACCGAAGAAAAAAAATATTCAAATATGACAGATTTTAATGAATACAATTTATATAATCACTGTAGTGGCTTAACTTTGGTCAATGAGCAGTCACAGGAAACAGCTGAAATCAAATACTGTAAAAAGCTTTTAGGACTCCAAGCAAGATTTTTATGCAGATTTTTAAATAGACCTGAAAAGAAAATGGAAGGAGAAAGTGGGAGAAAGCATAAAATTTATAAACACTCTCCCTTTTCACCCAAACCAAAATCCTGTTTCAAATAAAATAAGTTTTCATGTGAAACTGGAGTTTACAAAAACACCAAAGACCTATTATTTTTTTTCCTGAAACACTCCTGACAACCTAGTAATTGACGCTCATGAGCTGTGTGAAATCTGCCACGTATCAGCCTGAAGAAGTCATAAAGCTGACTATCTAGGCCAGATCAGTTACATAACAAAACCAGTCATCAACACTTTCTCTGCTTCTCGATTTCTAATCTGGAGAAAAAGATTGATAATCAAGAGGATGCTCTTGATTACCAGCTATTTCTGTTGGCTGACACTCGTTTTGTTTATTTCGCACTACCACCCTTAAAAGTCCGAAGTTTAATGACAGGCAAACATCACTCCCGTTTCTTTTACAGTCGAACAATCTGAAATCTTTTACAGATTTATTTTTCAGAAGAAGTGAAAACATAATCTAAATGTTGAATTGTTAAATGTGACAATTTTACCAGCCTGCCTCTCAAAACCAGAGCGGAAAGCTCATCTGTTTTCTTAAAATGAACTCCTTCCTAAAATGAAGAGCTTTTTGGTATATTATAAAACTTCTATTATTTTCTATTAATTGGACACCAGTCTTTTGCTGTAAATGAAGCAGTTACCCCTATGATTTTTATGGTCTGTGATGTATCTCAAAGGTCCTGAGCACATATTTTGCCAAGCACCTATCAAGGACTTACTAAAGAGATAGTGTCCAGAAAGTGAGTTTACACTCTGAAAACTAAATTCACTTAAACAAACTCTGCATCAGGGAGCACAACATTTACCATAGGTTCAGCAATTATATTCCTCTTTTCTCGTGCTGAACAGTGGGTCCTTAAAGGGAAAAAAAGCCCATCTGCTGCCATACTAATTACCTCCATAACTTAATGCAGTATGGTCCAACTGGGAGACCACAGGCCACTTCCATCCAAGCCATGAGCTCTTCTGTAGAGAAAGCGTGGGTTCTGCTGCAGAGCGTGAATAGCTGTGCTCAGGCAGATCAATGGGAGAGCCAAACAAAACCCTCCACTCCCAAAATCCCTTCCTGTCTTTGTGGGGCAGGCTCTGACAGATGTAGGCAGCATGGTCAACACGCCAAGGTGACACAACAACTTAGGGAGAAGGGAGCAAACAGAGGTTGTGAGTTCCCGAGACCCTAATCTGGCGCTCGAGGCTGTTTAGGTTGAACTAACCTGACTTCCTATGAAAGTAAAATTCCTGTATTTAAACCCTGCTGACATCTTACACAACAACGTGTACATGACGGGTTAGATGTTTCTTAAATACTCTGGAATGAAAGGACATGCTGGGCCTCAGAGATCAAGTGTCTGTCTGCCCAGTCAGTGACCAAAAATGACTTTGCCCAGGCCAAAAGCAATTTCACTGAATGAACCCAGGCCTGGGCTGGATCTGAGCACGTGGCTGTGATAATGAATAGCACCCTGGTCTGGAAATTAGGAGATTCAGTCTCTATTCCCAGCTCAGTCATTAAAATTGTGCAACAAATTGCACAATCTCTTTGCCTCTATTTTTATTCTATCATCTGTCTCTCATTTAGTCAGCTCATAAAACCATTGCCTCTTGCCGTTTGTGAATACAGTGCCAATGTCAACAAGAACTCGAAGTGATTCGGGTATACAGCATTATTTATTTTCTTCCTCCTTAAAATATCTCTTTGTCCATTGCCAATTCTGTGAGCCATTACATTCCTCCATCTTCTCTGCTGTTTTTAAGGGTAATCTTGATAGTCAGACAGCAAGATTTTTATTCATGCTAAGTGTGCTGATAACCCACACCAATAATGCAGGTGAATAAGGAGAATAAAATACCATACATTTGTGAACCTCACACAAAAATGTGACCGTGGAAAGTATTTCAGAGCCTATTTATACCGGGCCCATCGCCGCCCCCTTGCCTCTACCCCAACACAGAATCAACTGAGTCCAAATAATTCTGACAGATCCAAACTCTTCTTTAAAACCTCCTTTAATTACCTGGGAAAGTTGTAAAACTGGTTTTGCTTACATATTCTTCTCATTAAAATAAAGGGGTTTGTGCTTTCTAATGTAGACATCTCTTGCTGTAATTTATATTTATCACTACCTCACTCAACTATCATGGAAATTAAGAATATTATCTTTCTCCTTGTAGCAACATATTTAAATAATTGAAGAGACTTACAGAGAAAAAACAAGTTTTTTTTGTAGAACTTGTTTAGTTCTACAAGACTAATCAACCACAATTATTTTAACCTTCTCTCACAGATCGTGTTCCAGAGTTGTCATCTTTTTAGCTGTTCTTTCTAACAATTCCTTATCCTTCTTTCATAAATCAACCTAACAAAAACTTTAATAAATCACACACGTACCTGATCCATACTTTCTGGAATGAATTCACCCTCACTATTGATACTGGTGAAGGACCCATTTCGGGCCACCTGATGCAGCTCATCTGGAATGTATCCTGGGGGAGGTGAACTCCTATCACGGGTATTAGAACCTTTTGAAAGAAAAAAACAAAAAAAAAAGGCCTAATCAGAGTCTCTTCTTCACTAACCCAGAATCCAGGGGCTTTATTCAAATGCTTCATAGGCACTGAGCCTGTCTGGATCACTTCTTGCTTTAGAAAAATCCCAAATGCCTATGCAATACAAGACTTATGTATAGCATTTAAAATCTGTAATTCAGGAATTATGACAAATTTGGAGCAGGGTTGCCTCAGTTGCATTAAAAAGATTTTTCATTATACAGGAACAGAAATAAAATTTGCCTACACATCTAGTTGGGTAAATTTCTCCTTTTGAAACAAAATAAAAATCCAAATCCTTCCATCCATGTCAACTAATCCTTTTCAACTCCGAGAATTTTAGTTTTTATTTGTATAATACTATGTCTGCAAGAACATGAATACCTCTGTTTATAATAAATGCATAATAAAATAATTAAATTGTCTGAAAAATTATTCATTAAACTCTCTAGCTTCATAACTAAATTTGGGATTTAACATCACACCAACTTTAAAACATGGATAAGGGAAAAGGTTATATCAATACCAAAATATGTATTGTGAACAAATGTTGACGCATTAAGATTAAAAATATGGGAATCCTAAATTGAACATGGAAATGTATTGCCATATAAACAAATGGACTATTCATTAACTCATTCCTGTATCTGAAAATAAAGGAGAGAACTAACTTCAACTTTTTAGGATACCCGTCAGTTACCTCAAGTAATGCTACACAGATTTATTTACTTGTGATTTTTTGGGGGTTAAGTATATATAATACAGAAAATTAAACCACCTTTGACTTAAAATTCAAAATCCACTCCCCTGAGCGCAAACTCATTGTAGAGTCATTGATGAGTAAGATAAATTGAAACAGTTGAGAGCAAGATCTTCAGGAAGAGAATATTACAAAATAAAAGTTTTTACAATTAAAGATATTGGAACACGTAGCTTACCTATTACAGACAGTCGCCTTTTTCTGTCTGTCACACCAAACACCGTATTATCTAAATCTTCCAGTGAGGGCAGGGGTTCCACGTTATTTACACTGGGTGACTGAAAATGCATACATATTACAAACTGCAGTTATTACTTTATACTTCTGACAATGAAAATATTTCACAAACTTTATAGGCCTTGTGCAGCACATTCCTTTTTTCAAGCAGTTGAAAAGAAGTTCTCCACTTTATATCAAAATTCATCCATTTTAGTAGCTCACTATTTAAAAATAATTTTCAATGTGTACTAGTATACAAATCCTATCAATATCATGGCCATAATGCATTAGATAATACCAAAATAACTCAGTATTTAGCCTATAGGCTGCTGCTACTGTTTGCTACAACAAATATTTAACTTGTCGCAAAGGAGTGTCACCAACATATACTTAAAGAGCAGTTTCAAATAACTACAGTTACTTAAATTCTGTGCGCTTCTCAAATTTGTATGACATCATCATCCAGTTAAGGAATGTTTTGCTACCACTATAGGGAAGGCAAAGACAGAGGAATAGGATCTAGGAAAAAGTTAAACACAAGTCAATACGAAATGCTAACAGATTCTTAAAGTGAACTGAAGAAGCAATCAGTAATATTTTCAACTGGAAAAATGTCATCTTTAAGAAAAGATACAAATTACACTTCAATATGAAAAAAGAGGAAAAAGACATTTAGCATGTAAACTCATACCTGTGTATTTCCATGTATTACAAGCAATATCTTGAGACTCTTCATATGAACACTACGGTCAAGCAGTTCAATAGCTTTGTCCAGGTCATCCTGTGTGGTTAATGGAATTACAAGCTACAAAAAGGGAAGAAAAAAAATAAAAAAAAGGCTGTCTTAAACAGGACACAAGAAAGAAATGAAGAACTCAAGTGCAGAGAAACAAATAACTGATGCTATCTTTCCTTTCATTCCAAACAACTTGAAAACAAAATTTATTAAATGATGCCTCAAGTTAGCACCGAAATGTCTGAAGTTCAACCTTAACTCTTCCTTCAGATGCCTTCAATAGGTTCAACATTGGTGGAACAAGTCTTGACAATGAAGGAACAACCATTTTGCATATGTACAATTTAATACCGTACAAGTTTCAGAGAAACATGCATAACAGTGTCCATGTATTTGCCAGCGCCTCAATTAATGCAAGTCTATGAGATAAACATAAGTGCTATGTTATAGAGCATAAAGCACATTTTTGTATCGCACAATATTACACCTGTATTTGTTTGAAGTTGCATCACTAACAGAACTTCTCCACTGAAAAACAGAATTTGTTAAGGAAGTGTATCAGGTATGATGTGATCCACATGGATCAACTAGTCCTAGGATTCTAGTCCTCACTAGAACCTTACTTGGATCTAATGAATTGGAATTAACTTGGCATAAATGTATCTTTAGAACAGAAAGCATTATGCCATTAAAGTGCACTTGAGATCTGAGTTCTACAACAATTAAAATTAGGTTTGTGTTTCAGGAGCGTAAATTACACCTTCTGCTTGTAACAAAAGAACAATGCAATATAGATTTTTAAAGAGCTATTCTACTTGTCAACAGCCTCAGTCAGTGATGCCCACATACAACACCAGTTGAAATACACTACTCTTATACAAAAAGGAATGGGAAAGAGAGAGGAAGGTCTTGATAACAAATGAGCATACTCTTCATTTTAAGTTGCCGTTTTAATGCTTACTGACAGGTTATTACCATCACATTTTGGAACGGTGACAGGATGATTTGCCAACTAGTGCAGAAGTTGGCAAGAAGAAAACCTGCTCAAATGCCTAAAAATCTATCAGGGGAAGGAGCTGAGGCTAAAGCATCATGAACGGCCATTTCTTCTGACCTTTCTAATCTCCAAAAGCCACCTGATGGAATTCTTCCATTTTGAGGATGAGTTTCACGGAAGTGCCTGGTAAGTTGTGAGTAACCAACAGCAATTACAGGCATTTTCTTCTGCAAAGATGCAGATTAGATACAGCAATGACATTGTGCATAACCAAGCACATGAATAATCAACCACACACTTTGCTGACTGAAGGCAAAAACCAGAAGTAACTCCTAAGCATGGATCCTGCATCTGTAATTATGTTTCCTATTAATAATTCCATCTCTACTTCTAAAGGAAAGCTGGAAGTAATATTTATCAGGCTTGACAGCACTACCACTGTTCCCAAGAAATATTTGTGAGCCAGACACTTAAAGACGAGCAAGAGTTAAGCCTAGTTCTCTAAATTAAACACAACTAAATGCAGCATTCTAGCAACTACCTAATGAGATTAATCCTTAAAGAAAAGAAAGTGTACAAGACAGGATAAATGTTATTCCAAATTTACAAACATGACAAAGTTCAAAGAGGTAAAGACTTTTCCAATGTCATGCAACAGGACTGTGGCAGAGCAGGAAGATAATTTATCCACTCCCAATCAAGTCTGAGACATAATTATTTAAGAGATGACTCTCCCCATAAAACATTTCATGCATCTCCTGCCTATCCTAATTTAGATAAGCCTTGCATATTGGAGCACACACACATTAGAAATCTGAGGTTTTGTCACAGAGTAAATTTTGTTACAAAAGCAAATTTTCAGCCTTAAAATATTCAATGTACAAGTCACTAAGAATTTAGAAGACACAGAATATTACCTCATTATTGCTGTAATGTAAATCCATAGTCTGTCCAAAAGCAACTTTAGCTTTAGCTGCAAGATCTTCAAGTTTAACAGGCCTTGGTAATTGCAGGATCCTGAAATACAATTTAAGTTATAAAGAACTTTTATCCATTACATCCGAAAATCTGGCAACTCATTACTTAAGAACGATCTTAGAGTTAAATTTATTACTAAAAAGACCATAAAAGGCTATGCTTTATTCACTGTTGCCTATATTTTGAGTCATTAGAAAAACAGAGAAGAGCAGTGAAAAAGTTATAAGGGATAATCATGCATAAAATTAGATCTCATTATGACTATTTTACTTGCTTGCATATGGCTTCTTCTTAACTTAAACCTTTGCATGCCTCCATTTCAGAGGCAAATTCTTAGAAACTGCTAAAATTTTCCGCTTCAGAAAATCAAGACAATGGAGTGCCACAGGCTGACAAGTGTAAGCATCAGAAAGGAATTACTCTTACAATCCCCATTTCTTTGGCAATCCAAAAGAAAAGGGTAACTGTCCCTTTTATTAGTGTTTCAGTTGGTGCACTGCTTAGGGAACAATATTTCTCACTGAAATGAGGCTAGAAGCCAGGCCACTTCCAATTAAAAATTATTTTGAAAAATAAAATTTTAAAAGAAAACCCACCAATTCTCACTGTAATTAACAATCTAGCAAGCCTGGAACTCTGCCCATTGCACTGCACACTCCTAGGTACAGAGTGCCACATTCACGGCTGAAAGGAACTTTGGAATCACTTCTCTTTTCCGCTTCCCTTTTTAAAAATTAGTGAGAAAGCCATTGCACAATTTATTTTTCGTGCATAAATTCATTATTTTATATTCAGATCTACATGCTCAGGCAAAAAAAGTATTGCAACTCATGCTGAGCAATGAGCCTAGGCTGTCCTGTACCCCAGTCCAAAACAGAGCTAGGCCCATCAGTATAAAGGCTTGGGAAAGGTATCTTTCTACACACTCACTTTATACTTGTGCTCATATTGAATTGATTGACTTAGTCCACTGTGAAAGTGAATTGAGATACACTGCAAAAATGCACTGTCCGTGAGTAAACAGTTCTCTGTTTTAAATTCATGCTTTCACTTATTTCACAAGAAATTGCTAGATAGAAGAGTCCTCAATTTTCAAAGCTTTTGAAGAGACTTATTTCTTCCATATTACTTATAGCACTCAACCATTACCGATGCACTGCTACATGTGGATGTGCAGAAAAGTGATGGAAATAAGCTGAAAAATGTTAATACCTAGGAAACTTACTGCTATTTTATTACCCATGACAAGAGCAGGCACATGTCGTATCCAGCACGGACACACGCTGATTTATTGCACATCACACTGAAACCTGTGCTACTTCTGGGCATTCTCAAGCAATCTTTACTTAAGGAATTTACCATTTCTATTGACAAATGGCATGACCAGAATGTTATTTCCTAATAAACTTTCCTATTACAGTTCTCAGATTGGCTCCTTCAAAGTATAATCCAATATTGAACTTTAAGATCTAGGCTTCTTCCTCTGGGTATCACAGCAACAATATATTATCATAGATTTATTAAGTACATGATGCAGCAAAAAAATTATTTGTTGGTCAACTCATATTTGAGATCTATGCTAAAGATCTAAGTAATTGTTCTAGGCTACAAACATCTATCTGAAGTGTAAACAAATGAAGGATATTCCATGGGACATAGCTACGGTAAGATACTACTTAGAGCACACATTTTAAACATTAATTCTCCTTAAATTGTGTTCATAGCAAAATTAAATTGAAGCTCATATTTCAGATATCTGAAACACTTTGAACAGTTTATTTAAAACTTTATGATAGGAGCCCAATAAAATTCTATAAATAATTAAAAATCAAGATTGTTTCCTGTGTTCCCATCTTACCTTTTTTCACCTCGATGTTCAAATTTGACTCTAACATCATTCTGTAAGAAAAGAGATAAAGGAACCACTATTAGTTTGTTACCACCTCCTTTAATGAAGGCCATAACATCCTGTTCAATAATCCTACACCAGAATTGAAATCCTTTAACAGTCCATATTCATTTTCTGTTAACCAAGCATACTAACAAGCTACTTCTGCTGAGGTATTTGATAGAGGCTTAAAGCCTTTATATATAAAAAAAATACAAAAAAATATTCTGAAGTACAATAAATGCTTAAGTAAACACATCATTTTTCTATCAATATATTTTAATATTATAACAGATTCATAATTTCAAATTCAGTGTGGAACTGATTATCAAAGAATTCTTTATCACGAGCAGGCAGGTAGATTTAGTTCCAGGCTTAAGAAACATATCTTGTTTCATAAGCATTACCATAGAAACCCACACATGTAATTAAGCCAGCATTCATGCAATCAATTTCCCAATATCAAAGATACCAGTAAATATCTGCAGTTACATGGAAACAAAATTGTTTTGCAAAATCATAAGTTTAGGAATCAAATTGTATCAGCAACTATTGCACGAAAAAAAAATATGCATTCAAGCACAGGGATTATATGCAAATAACAATGTTGTATCTTCCAAAAAATTACTTGATTCACAAGTGATTAATTTCAAGATTCACAAATTTAAACAGAATGAAGAACGTGTAATTCTGTTTAAATCACCACTAGTACCTTTAAACTCAGAAATGGGTCAACTATTTTTCTTCTAACTTTCTAAATATATATTACATGATCCAAAATTATCTGAATATATGTACTTTACTACAATCTCTAAAGTCACAGCTCAGAAGCGAGTTGTATGACACCAGCAAAGCACCATTGTGTTAGATACTGAACTCTTACAGCTTTTAAAGCACAGAATGAAAAAGATGTAGCCCTTGGTTTCTGATAGTTTAAGAGCTAAAAATATTCTAATACTTTGACCTTTAACAGGTTAAAACAAGACTGTACAAACTGAAGTTTCATTAAATATTGGACTGTCAATTAAGGATTCAATCAAATGTACATACAGTTAATGCAATAGTGCTATTACAACAATTGAGACAAAAATCTACACCCTCTCCTCTCCTAATCTCTCCATATAGTTGAAAGGTTTGAACTACTAAGCATTCACTGTTTTCCAACTGTGTTCAGTATCTGCAGAAAAAAATTCAGCTGAAAAGAACTCACATTTCCAGCATACGAACAAACAAGATAATCGAGGCCAAAGCTGCAGTAAAGGAGTATGTTTCTGCTGCTGTACTGACATCCTTTAGTATGATATAGCTGACAACTGGACAATCTAATATACCTGTAAAATTCATTCTAAATAAGAGATACTAGCACACCTTCATATTTTAAAATAGTCTAGTACCAATCAAATAATAATAATAAAAAAATATCAATCTACATACAGTGTCAAAATACCCCTATAATCTTCAATTTGTCATGATTGGAGTCATCTAAGCATACACTATGTTCTGGTTTAAAATTCCACTATTTCATTTTGCTGATAATTTAAGAACATGAACAAAGAAAATGGCAGCACATGTGGGAGACTAATAGCTCATTCTGGTATGCTCACTGGTCTGGCAAGAAAAATAATTATAGAAGTCACAGCAGGACATCCCATGTTCAATAGGTTAGCAAGGATATTAAAGATTACCTGTTTTTTAGGCGAGGATGACTTTGGTTTTCCTGTTTCTTGCTGGGGCAGTACAGGACGACTGGCCTTATGAAGCACAGCCAAATCCTGCATGATTGAATTCAAAGCTTGCTGCTCATCTGCTCAGAGAAAAAGACCAGATAAGATGAGTGTAAATGACTGTTACATTTGAAGCGCGTTACTGTCTCATTTCACAAATAGGCAGGCATTATTCTAAAATCTAAAAGTCCATATTACATTTCAATACATAATTGCCAAATTAAAAAAGCATTACTGCCATGCTGCATACATTTTTATTTTATTATCATTAACAGTGCTTAAGGAAATAAACAGCTTAATCAGTAAACACACTTAAATGGCAGGTCTGAAAACATCAAGTCATAACAGAGATTGTCAATTCTACAGAACTGTAGGCTGTATTAGTAAGAGGAGGGCAGGAAAAAAAAGGTTTCTCTCCTCTGTTTCAAATAATGTCCATGGATGAGGTGTTAACTAGAAATCATATATCTGTGCCCAATTCATAAAATAAAGAAAAAGAAAAGCAAGTACTTTTGAATCATTTTTCCTCTGTCCTGAACAGGTACAGTCATGTACAGAGGAAGCACACACAGACTCCCAGAGGAACTCATCCACTGTTTGAGCATCTGCTGATGGCCCACAGAGCAATTTAAAAAAAACAAACAAAAAACCCCAAAAACAAACAAACAAACAAAACCACAAAAAAAACCCCAAACACAACAACAAAGAAACCCACAACCACAAAACACCACAGAACTTTTCCAGGATTGCAAATGTAGGGTTTTTAGGGCTTACAGCAGTCATTAACAAGGAGAAACAGAAGCACTGAACCCAGGGACAATTTAGGGGCAGGAGCTTAGATTTTAAATTCACAGAAAATTCTAAATCCTGATGATTTGCTGCAGCTGTGATGGCCTGAGACCACGCTAGACAAGGTTTGCCCTGAAACTGGGATGCTCCTTTAGACAGGAAAGCACTTAGAAGCCCAAAAACCCGTACATCCATCACTTAGGGAAATTTATTTGTCACTAACATTTTGTATTAATTCCTTGCCACAGCAACAGTACTACACTCAAAATGCATCTAGAACACAAGATAACAAAATTTATCTACCAAGGTGTTGATTGTGTGCCTTCACACTACTTCACAATGGCTATGTTTGTTGAAGAACTCATTGCTAAGTGCTGAGATTTACAAAGAACAATATTTTTTAAACATGGATCTGAGAAAAACTCAGCATTAAAGTCAGTGAGCAAGCATTCCACATATTCAGCAATGATGAGAATTCCTTCACACTCTATTCAAATATAACCAAATATATTTGTCGTGTCAGTAAGTTGTGGGATTTCAGTGCTCTAATTTAACAGATTCTTAACAGATCAGAAAGCTGGTCTGAAAATGAGCAACTTTGATCATTGCTCATACTGTCATTATTCGTAAGTCTACTAAGACATGCAAATCTATAAAAGCAAGTTTTACTAGCAATATTTAATGGCAGAACTGAAGGCATTCTTGCAGCTCAGTTATTCTTTTCTCACACTAAAAGACACTTCAAAACTTGCTACAATTAAAAAAATTAAACTATTTTATTTTGTTATAGCCTATTCTAGTGCTCAGCAATTCAAAAAAATTAAAAAAAAATGTTCTTTTAGCAGTTGCTTGGGGGAGGTTTAATTCCCAGAGGTCACTAGGTAGAATATTTGAAACAAAGGAAACCAAAGCATGAAGGCAAAACATCTAAAGTTTACTGAATATCCAATATGACTCAATAGTCATTTCACTCACACAAAACATTGGAGAATATCAGAAAACCAAAGAGAGCTGTATTCCTACATTCAGCTGCTTTATTATTTAGCATGAGGTTAGGAAAAAAATAGAGTAACAATAAAAAATAAACAAAAGCAATAAAAAACAATGTGTGTGTTTTGGTCAGTTGCTTTGTTGGAATTTTTTTTTGAGAGTGAGCACCAATAAATGATTACAGTAACAACACGCTCAACTCATTCAAAAGGACATACAACTTGAAAAATCAGCCTCAAATTTAAAGTAACACAAATGTGCTACATATTTAGAAAAACACAGTTAGACCATCTACACAGTCCTGGCTTTGCACTGCAATGACACAGGACAATATGATAAGAGTCATATAGATATAGACTTTGTGGGGGTCTTTCTTCCTCACTAGCCATTACCATTTAAACCACAGTAAATATTGCTCAGTACCCTAATACCATGAATCTCAACTTCCTATGCTTCAATTTCTAAATTGCCACATAGTGAAGGAAAAGTGCTATATTCCGACGGAAAAAAAAAACCCAGAAGTATTTTGAATATTAGCAAAGCAGCTGAAGACTGCCTTTCATGTAGACATTACGTTGAGTTACACAGCCAAAGCACACATTTCCTAGGAATGGTATTACGTTAATGTTTTTGCGCTTCAATAGAAATGAAAAGTATTCAAATTAAATTTTTATATATATTACACACAAGACTTACCCATAATGGCAGTGAGCCTGAAAACTTGAACTTCAGGGAAATGGTTGCTTCATTAGCATTATTTTATTTCCTAAAACGCAAAACCAAAAATACAGAATTATTATTCAAGTCGTCAAAGCCACGTAAAAGAGTCAACTCTTCATTGTTTATGGGTAGTTTTTCTAATATTCTACATATCAAATATGCATACAAACTACAAATGAGATTGCATATGTAGATATGACATGTGGAGAAAACAGATGTTATCCCCAAAGCATTACTGGGCTCTGAGCAACATACCGACTTCCAGAAGACACAAGGCCCGAACTAAATATTCTTCCAGATTTAGCTGATGTTAGTCTCTATCTACACCCCCAAATGATGATTAGTAGCTTAATTAGCCATAACACTCTGCTACAAGGGACACCCAGTAATCCAGATTATTAAGAACTGATTCTTTTTCTACAGGTTCCATATCTGTTGTTCAAAGTTCTGTGTTCAGAACTACATATATATAGCTCATATATAAAAATACATATGAAACTCACAGCACAAATCAAGAGACACCAATACCTACTGATTATATAAATTAGAAAACTTCAACTGGTAGAGTTTTTTCCATCGTAATTCAAGAGTATTACACACACAGTCCAACTCCCCTGAAAACAAATGCCTCTGGAAGACAGCAGGTGCTAAATTTTAATATACAAATACAAGTTATCCAGAAAAGCAGAAACACAGGGGGCACATTTCTGAACAAACCCTGTCATCACAATATCTCAAACATCAGCCAATTTTAAAAAACAACAGGTAAAAACCAATTAAAATAATCTGAGATGCTATTATGGAGCTTAACAGCAAAAAACTAAAGACATGTCCCTAAACAGACAACAAGATTTGTTGTAATACAGGCTACCACAGGAAGAATTCAGAATTTTTAATGCAAGATCACAGAAGAAAACTCTCTTATTTCTTAAGTAGTCACTGAGACCAAGTAGGAAGAGACTATTCCCTCCTCCCTTTTCCTGGCTGCAGGGGACCATCCATCCTTCTGACTCAGAGCTGAAAGATCTACCCTACTCTGACAAAACAGATGAATTCCCTGGAAGTTCATTCAAGAAACTACAGCAACAGACTATGACTTTTTTTTTTCCCCCTCTTTCTTAAGCAGAATTTGTTTTCTTATGGTTTAGCTCCTTGCCATTGTCAAATGACCCCTGATGCCAGCACAGGGTCACCTGTGGGAGCACATGGCTGAGAAGAGAGGGGAGGTGAGCCAGCTCTTTCAGCACCAGCCAGTCAGGCTTTTTTGCTTGAGTATTCTGCCAATTTTCTAGCTAATGACAAATTAATTACAATTTTCCAAAGGATTTCTGAGCATCTTCAGTTAGGCATCTAAAAGTTTCTGGCACTGTGTCTCTTTCTTACTCACTTCGTGAAACCAGCCTTTTTAAGCAACGTTCATTTCACCAGTGGAACTAGAAAGCTTCACGTACTTCTGGCATACTTTTCAGAAAGAAATTTGGACTTGAAAGCCATCTAAAGGTCTCTGCTGTATACTGCCTTTTACCTACATATCAGATGACTCATCTACTATTTTCTATTTCAAGCTCCATAATACTCAAGAAGATATCAGGCTTTTAAAGAAGATCCAGAGGTCCCACTCTGCAATCAGAAATCAGTTGAGAGAGCACATTAGAACTAAAATAAAGCTGAAAATATGATTCAAGTGTATCCAGAGATACAAGTCCAAGACTGTGGACAGCCTCAAAACAGTCCCTGAAATAGTTTCCAAGTGTTGTGGGAAAAAATACTCCTGTCTAATGCTTTGTAAAGTATTAAAGCCTGCAAAAGTGTGAGAAGTATATCTGGCCTTAGCTGCCCACAGTCTCAAGAGACAACCCCAACTTGTACTACTAACGTGGCCTCCAACCTCTTGATGCCACCACAGCAAGAGACAGAAAAATCTGTTTCAAAAAAATTAAAGAAGAAAAAGCTTCTGTGTCTCCGTAACAGAAAGGGAAAACCATGAAGATACAAAAAAAAGGGATTTGTACTAATCTTCAGAGAGGAAAAAAGGGGCTGAATTTTCATTTATTTGCAGAATGAGAGTAGCAAAGATCACTCAAAATAAGGACAGAATCTTTGGGCCTTGCTCTCACACAAGATCCCAGGAGATCTGGCTTACTTAGTGAAGTGGGTTTACCTTTATAGCCTTAAATATCACAACTTTTTTGTCCATGTCTAATTCTTTGCATCTTTTGCATCTCTAAGAGTCAAAAAAGCAAAACAGAACGTATATTCAATTATGTCCTAAGCTATAGTTTTTGTATGAGCAATAGTCTTTGGGGATCTTCCAAAGCATTTCACTAAAGTGCTTATAAAACATTTTTTTTTTAATTCTCTATTTGATCCAACTGCCTTAAAATGAGAGCTGGTGTAATTTTCATGAAAGGTTTGATTTAATTAGCTGTCTTAATACATTAAACTAAAAATGTGTTTTATGACTTTGGATTAAGTACTTCTGTAATACTTCCTTGTAAGCATTTCTAAGAAACACAAAAATCGCATGGAACTTTTTAAATCATCTGCCATGCTTCAAGAAAACAAGAGCAAGTTACACCTCCAAACAAAAATACCCCAGATGTTCCTCCTCAACCTCGCTGAAATAACCAATTTTGGGAGCTCGAGGTATTTAAGCTACAGAGCTCATATAGGGCAAGAAGCTGAAGAAGAAACACCTTAAGAAACATCTTCTGCAAGTTCCTCCAACTACCAGAATTCATTGTTTAGTATTAATTTGTGGTATCTCTCATTAGAAGAGCATAAGCTTATAGTAAGCATCCATTTCTTTTCCTTTCCACTTCCTTCTTTTTTCTTCAAAGAAAAAAAGAAAACACCTAGAAAAATTAAACTTCTTTGAATAACACAAGGACTTCTCACTTTATCACCCTTTTTAGCCATAATTCTTTCTGTACAAATATAAAGTATAATTAATTGCCAACTAAACATCTTAACAATCTTTTTGTCAGCATTTAGCGTCACTTCAAAAATAAGCTAACAACATTGAAATTTCAGTTACAAAGGTGACCCAGATCAAACTTTATGAAGACTTCACCTTTGTGACTTGAAAAAAACACTTCTGTTTTTAATTGCTCATTTTCGCAATGGACTATAACAACAAGGTGGCGGTGGGAAGTAAAAACAAACTGACAAAAATCACACACACACACACACACACAGAGAGTAGGTGACAATCCAGGACAAAAAGGAAGCGAAACAGAGAGATCTGGAACTCAGAGGAAGATTGAGAAGCAGCAAAGGCAGCAAAACACAACGGCAGATGAAAAGGTAGAATAAGATTATGTCAAGGTCTTGCAGAGAAACACAAGCAGCTTGAATTTGAATGTAATTAAAGAAAGGATGACAGAGAGTGAATTTCAAAAAGGTGATGATGTGATAAGAGTAACAAACAAAGAAGAATATCCTAGCAACAGCATTTTGGATATAAGGGCGGAGAGATGCTGATTCATATTCATGATTCGCTTCCCATCAGCCACCTTCCACAGGGCCTGGAAGTCTTGCAGGATCTGACAAAGCCACTGAAGGAAGAAAACATCCAGGTGATTCTTGAAAATTGTTTTTAGGTTTCTCATGGCAAATGAAACAAAGCCTGAGGGCAAATAAGACATGTGGATGATAATCTAGCTGTTGTGCTAATTGTCCATACACTTTTCCTATAATAAATGCAACAGGGTTAAGCTGCCTCTTGGTTACCGAGAGACAAAAGTACACAAACACCAGCACACATATTACACCGTCTCTCCTGACTGACTTGGTCACATTCAAAAACTTACAGGCTAGAAAAAAAAAAAAAAGCTTTACCCTCTGACAGCAGAGTAAGAAAGGAAGCAGATGCTGTATGGGCTGAATATTTATTAAGTGAGCTAGAAAGGGCGCTTTAGTTCTGCGGAATATGGAGATACGTAGTGTGCATAAATGAAATGGCTTCTACAGCATCCAACTTCATCACAGAAGTACAATTTATAAATAGTAAAATTAGCTATGGCTACAATGAGAGCCATAAATTAATCACATGAGAACAGTAAAGGTAGTATATAAGCACTTATAAGAACATAAGCAAGCTTTCACGCTGCCTCCTATGTTAGAAAACAAGAAAAAAAATACAGTGAAGCAAGCAATCCATTTTAGCCTGATTTTATAAGGAATTCAAACTGACACAGTAACACCTTACCTACATAGAAAGGTGCCTTGCATCTTTGGAGACCAAGGATATCAATTCCCTACAGATTTTCACTAAAATAAATCAGTCCAAGGATACATAGTTACTTGCACCAAAGCAAAATGACAGACACAGTGTGAACTCCAAAGAAGAAAGATGAACTATAATTATTTCCAATCACAGGTAAAGATGAAATTGGAGATTATACTATATTAGGCATAAGCACGTTAAACCAAGATGACAAATCAAGATTTGCTTAGCATTGCTATTCAGAGACATACTTGTCTATAAACAAATAGATGATACAAAGAGCCAGGTAACTATTAAGAGTGTGTGTTCACAGGTAAGTTTTCAGATGGAGCGTGGTTAATCAGAACATAAAGTAAGATTATAAAATTTTGTTTCACGACAAGGAGAATGAGCCAGACAAAAGAGTCTGGACAAAAGGGTCCAGAGGAGGGCCACTAAAATGATCAGGGGGTTGGAGCACCTCTGCTACGAGGACAGGCTGAGGGAGCTGGGGTTGTTCAGCCTAGAGGAGAGGAGGCTCCGGGGAGACCTAATAGTACCTTCCAGTACCTGAGGGGGGCCTACAGGAAGGCTGGGGAGAGTCTGTTTACAAAGGCCTGCAGTGACAGGACGAGGGGCAATGGCTTTAAGTTGGAGAAGAGCAGATTTAGATTGGATATTAGGAAGAAGTTCTTTACTATGAGGGTGGTGGAACACTGGAACAGGTTGCCCAGGGAGGTAGTTGAGGCCCATTCCCTGGAGATATTCAAGGTGAGGCTCGACGAGGCCCTGGGCAACCTGGTCTAATTGGGGGTGTCCCTGCTGACTGTGGGGAGGTCGGACTAGATGACCTTTGGAGGTCCCTTCTGGCCTGGACCATTCTATGAAAAGGGGTTTACCACCGAAACATTGCTTTTAAATGATCAAATGCTTGGTCTCACACAACTAATCTCTTATAAATCCCAGTAAGCAAGGCTAACAAAACCTCAAGTGATCACCTAGTCAAATACACCTACTTAACCTTTAACCAAAATAATGTGCAGCACTGCTCATCATTGCATTTTTTTTTTTATTTAATATCAAATAAAAATAGTGTCTGGGAACAAGAGGGCAAATAGTAGTACCTAAATCTGAACTTCTATAGAAGAATTTTTCACAGCTCAAAGCAATTGTTGGCACAAATGATGGGAACTTACATAGTGTGGCAAGCATAGAAGAAAATTCTGATACCTAAAAAAAGGTAACTCCATAGAAATGAGAGTAAAGGAGGGGATTTTATATGGACATACACACAAATGAACACTGGACAAAACCCCCACACTTTTCAAAGAACGTGAAAGCAGCAGGAGTAACAAAATCATGAAGAATAGAAAAAAGAGAAGGAAAGAGCAGTAACAAGAAGAATATTTAAGCAGGTAACAGAAAGGTCTGTTAATAATTGAAGCCTAACAATAACACATTACATGTGAGTTCGGTTTCAGAAAAATTCAGATGTTTAACATATACATAATGGTATTACATGTATTATTAACATATGATAATACGTAAGGAAAGGTGTTCAGAAGTAAGGTAGAAAAGGGAGAGAAAAATTAATACAAATCAAAAGTCGATGACACATTAATAAATTAAGGTAACACTTGGAAAACAAACCAAAACAAAATAGGACTCAGTGGGTCAAATTCGGAACATTAGAAATTAAGTTTAACTGGTGAATAATATAACAGAAATATTCTTCTTGTAACAGCACCATAGAATCTTTTAAAATTAACAGATATTGGAGGGTAATGAACGGATATAAGTTTCTTAGAAAAAAGCTGTTAGAACATTTGATCCCAGCCTTCTTTGTACACCTCAAGGAATCTTAAGGTCTGAAATCTGCGAAGGAGGGATCTTGGCTATCAACAGCATGCCAGTACAGTAAGGACATGAGCCACAGAGCAGTAATATTCTCCTCCTTAGTTCTTCCTCAGCCATGTGCCCCCTTCTATTCTGAAGCACTTTCTTCCTCCTCTAATTTATCCCAATAGTGAGATTACTTGCACGGGACAGGATACGCCGAGATGGTCCACCTAGTTCTGCTGTGCCAGGAAAGACTGCTAAAACAGCAGAACCCATCAGGCTCTGCCAGGTGATGCCCCAGAGCAAGGAAAAGACACAATCTAGAGCAGCATCTCTTACAACTAGGGCAGTAATTCAGGACTCCCTGCCCTGGACTCACACAGTATCAGACAGAAAACGTATTCCCCTCTATTTTTCCCCTTACTGCTTGCTTTTCCATAGTCACCATCATTCAACAGTTCTATCCTGAACAGCTGAACTAAACCCTTCCACCAGGAGAATGGCAGTTTGACAGAGTAAGGAACATAAACACAGCAAATAGTCCTTTGCAGAAAAGAGCATTTCTGGTTCATTTTTTGCAAAAGTACTTGGGTTTATTTTTCAAAATATTTTAAGTCTTGTTCTGATTGTATGTAGCTTAGTCAGTATACTTTTAAACTTTGTCCTGAATTTCTCACTCTCTTGTAATTAAACCAGTCTATTCAGAACCCCAAGCTACTTTAACCTATTTTACAGAGACCAAGCAACTTTAAGCACACAGTACCATGAGCCAGCTACCTCTTACCAGCACAAAGGGCTTCATAAAACAATAGCACCCAACTCATTCAAAGTTAACAGACTCTTTTTTTTAAATATAAATACATTAAGGGAAAAAAAAAAAAGCCCTCAGATATGTATTTTACTGAATTCAGATGATGAAATAGCAAGTGGTGATAAAAAACAGGAAGAAAGAGCCAACATCCATTTTTTGTTCTGGTTTTGAAAAAAATCAAGAGGATGTATCCAAACCACAGCATAGTGTTACTGGAATAGAAATTTCACCATCCACAACACCAGAGAGACACAACGCACTATTTGTAATATACTTCAGATCAAATAGTTTAAATTAAAGATCCAGGGACTTATGAGAGTCTAAGACTCTTCACAAAATTACTGGTTGAGTTTTCTGGACCATTCTTGCAATTTTTGTAAATACCTGGAAAACAAGAAGATTCTAGTGGATTGTAAATATTGTATAAATAATTGAGAAGGATAAAGGAAAGCGTCAAAGAGCTGCTGATTATCTAACTCCACATAAATTCAAAGTAAAATAATATAATAATTAGCTTGGTTTCTACCATGGAATTAAAAAGCAAAAACACAGTAAATGCCTTGATTTCAAAGATTGTTATTACTGCCAAGCAATATATGGCTTCTTGAAATGATTACAGATTAGTTAACAGAACTAACTACAGCAATTACCCTACTTAGGTTTTTCCAACATATTTGGCTAAATATCACACGACATTTTAATTATTTGTTATAAAGTCTCACTTAACCCGAAACTCAGCTAATGGACTAAAATAAATTATTTTGAGATTCATATTCCTATTTAGCAGAAAACATCAATGAACATGATTCCTACTGCAAGCCCCTACAGACCAGCAATGATCAGGTAGGCACAAAGAGATATACAAATAATGGCTTGAATCATGTTTAAAAACAGTCACAGTTGAACAAAAAGTAATTAAATACAGTTAAATACTTTAAATACATATAATAATTTACTGTGATTTTTTCCCCATTTCATATTAATTTTTATTGTGTTTAATAATTGGTTTTTTAAGAGATGAGCTGCATTTATGGCACTAAAACTGACAGGACTGCTTTTTGAACTTTTATCCTCCCTGCAACTGGGAGGGCACCACCCATAATTAGAAGCTGTATTTTATGTAAATCTAAATACTGTGGTTTATTATGTTTATTGAATAATGTTTTTGCATTTAATGCATTTTGGCATAAAGACAATCATTTAAAAAACTGAAAAAAAGTTGCAGCTAGAAGACTGGACAGTCTTAGCAAGAGACAATTCAGAAGACTTATTAAATCACTATGTATAATTACCTAGCAGAAGTGCCATTCAAAATTAAAGAGAGACAATGCAATCCTTGTGTGTATAAAAATGCAGTATATGCAGAAGCCATCTTGCTTCTGTACACAACCTACAGACACACTGTTTTGTGCAGAATATCAGAAAGACTGCAGACAGCAAGTGTGGAATGGCTGAAGCATCAGTACCTTTATTGCAGTTAGAGATGTATCAGGTATCTCTACAATGTGAAGACTTGAAATTTCTTAAACTGAAGACTTAAAATCTTCCTAGCAAGCCAAAAAAAGTTAATTTATGTCTAATTTAGCACACAAGACCACGCAGACTTACCTCATCTGTACAGCTACAGATATGATTTGGCATTTGTTTATTTTCTAAAAAGAATGGTTACTAGCTGTACTCCTTCCAGAGCTCAATTTAAAAAAAAAAAAACAAACCAGACTTGCATAAAATACAACTTCTAATTATGGATGGTGCCCTCCCAGTTACAGGGAGGATAAAACCTCAAAAAGCAGTGCTGTCAGTTCTAACACCATAAATGCAGCTCATCTCTCAAAGTACTCTGAGACACAGACTTCAGAATGAACTGAAGGATCCACCATGCCCAGGGACAAACATAGAACTTCATCCTACTCAGATTAAATCTTTAGTTTCTGCTGTTCTATAAACTGTAATTTGACATATTCATATAACACTTAACAGCTTGATGAACAATGATCTTGACTTGAAAAAGTTAAAATGTGCTGGAAGGTTTGAGAATGTAAGGACATGGTTTTTAATGATTTTTCTCATAAAAATGCAAAGTAGCAGATAATTTAGTTCAAGATGAGTTTATAGCAAAATTATGCTTTTGAGATAAATATCTTAACAGTTACAGCAATATTCACAAAGAGTAACTGTAGTCTAGGAAAGCTGATCTCGCTACACTTCCTTTACAGTTGATAGGCAGAGATAAGCATATTTAGAGAGTTTCAAGGCACTTAAATGTAAGTTTCCTGCTTTGAATGAACCTCTTCTTTCCAAATGCCATCAAGAGCCTCTACTGGCTAACCCTTCATAAACCCACTCCACTTCAAGTACACAAAGGAGATAAGACTGTAATTGGCCTCAAACAGAAAAGCACCTACTTTCCTCAACAAGACCTCTTTCTTCACCTAATTCAAGTTTCAGAGAACTTCCCCATTTCCTGTATCTGCTGTTGCCTCAGCAGCAGCCAAAGCACCCCCTCCGACAGCTCATTTCTCGACCTAACTGAACAATGACTTTGCTGACACATCAAGCAAATCTGCCTCCAAAGTCGTAATACTTTCTTAAGACCTGTTCCTGATTTCAAGGAAAAAAAACCCTATTATGAAACAAACATATGCATTTTAAATTGAGGAAGGGTCACAACAGCTGAAACTTGAGGGCAGATGCCACGGTGACACCTTGCAAAATATTTTAGTGTTGCCAATTTTGCAACAGAACATACTGATGGGAAATCGACTGCTCATACTCCTCTCCTCTTATCCGAGACCAGATTTTCTCACAAAAGTATGTTAAAAAGTAATAGACACAGTTCACTGGGCTACAAATAACTGCATCACTGCCTCCAAATCACTCTGGTGTCTTGGAAATCTGTCACCACCATCATGGTGGAAAGTCTCAGAGCATCACAACATTAAGAACAAATTCCTTACCATTAGCTAAGCTATATGTTACATAAATGGCTTAATATTATTCACATCATAAAAACATTTAAGGTTTACTTAGTACATTCAGATAACATTACAGTGCCCACAAATACACTGAGTCTCTGTGTGTGTGCGCTATAATTTATGAACATTATTCTTTAAGCAAAAACATGAGACAAAAAGCAGGCTTCCAGCAGAAACTGAGTATTGTAAACAAACAGAGCATTTTGATTAACGTATGAGAGCAATTGCACAGAAACTGTCAGTCAGATTTTGCTTTTGAGAGCATTCAGAAGAAAGCACATCCTTAAACTTCAGTAACCAGTTCTGTCCTTTTCAGTTCATCTTCTAGTTCTGTGACCATAATGGGTTGAAAGACATTTATTTCAGGAAATAAACCAGAGAAACAAACCCATTCTCCATTTCTACTGATAGTTTTAATATCTATCTTCAGGGGCTAGAACTGAGAAACTTTGTTTTTCTTCATTATAACGATCACATTTGACAGCAGCTTCCATTCACAGCAAAACTCACTGATTTCACAGTTCTAGCCGTTTCAGTCATGACTGCAAATCACACTACTATAATTACAAGTCAAGTACCAAAAAACCTGAACACAACAATACATACGAAACCTTTCTGATTAACATGACCTACCTGGTAACTTGCTGTGACACCAGCAAGGACAGAATCTTATTCTCTAAGGACATTTTAATGTCTTCACAATGAAGACATCTCAGTCTCATTTGCTGTACATCTTCCAAATTTTGCAACAAATCAAGGAAGAATCCTCAGTGAACAGTCTTCGTTACATACTATCTTACTCATCCCTCAAAGCACAGTTCTTCCTGTACGCTACTTAAGGCAGTGATACAATGAGGAAATACAGAGTACGGTAATAAAACTATGATTTTTCTTAACTTCTGCTACCAAGCTTTTCTACCACATTAACAGACCATGTCCTAGAGCTTCTGCCTAAAATGCCTTTCCTGGCTCACACTCCAGTCTTCCTAGTTCAACACCCCATTTGCTTTCTCCCCATCGTAACTCAAATTAATTCTGTACATTCTCAGACATTTCTTCCATTATTACTATCACCAATAATAAGAACATAAAATGCAAAAGAATTTCATAGTACACTAACGTGGAATATTTAAGTAAGATAAAACATTCATGAGCCATACAGATTTCCAACACAGCACAGAAAAAACACTCCTGAATCAATCTCCAAGATTAAAACATTTAACAACGACAAAAACAAAGCGTGCTAAATTTAAAAAGGGAGCCACAGATATGGATAGACTCAGATCTCTCACGCTTGGAACTGTACAGAGGGACCAATAATACCACTGAGAGGACACACAAGTGTGAACTTAATATACATTAATACATTAATGGAAACTGAGGCAACCTTGCGGGCATGCATAGGTAACACATACTACGTAAAATACAAAGATTTTTTTACCACATGTATAATATGAATGTGCATCATATTTATAGACAGCAGGTCTCACTGAGCAGGTCTAAATGGACGAACTTGTAAGTTTTTATCCATATTCAGTAGGCAATGTTTTTAAACTAGATGACCCACATAGGCCAACACATTAAGATTGCTAAGCTACCAAGTACACAAGCTCTTTTTCACTTTGTGCTTTGGTAATAATATTTAGCTTTCTGTGAACCATAAAAAAAAAATTCAACTCAATGCCTCATCATAACATTTAAATCAAAATGTAACAATAAAAACCTATCTTTGTAGCACACCCCTTAGCAGCAGGTACCAAATCATTACACTGACACCTATGATGCTACATAATTATACATTTTCCTCAACTGATAAAAATGTAAGAACCCTAATAAATACCATTAATAATGTAAATTAATGACAGACTCAGAAGTTGGGAGTATATACCAGCAGAAGGATTACTAGATACATGCCCACATATCATCATCTATAAGATTACAGTTCTACTGCTGAGGTTACATTTCTGCCAAGGGGGCACACCTGGTTGTCTACAGATACTGCTGCTTTCCAGCTGAACCTCAAAGACAAGCAGGAGTTCTAGAGCAAACAGATGACCCAGCTAAAAAAGATATATTTTACATTTTAATTAACCATCAGCCCATCTAACTGATCTCACATTTCTAAAGCACTGATATCACCACAAAGAAAGGAGCGAGAATTCACGCTGGAATCACTCTTCTTGGCTACTGCACAGATTCGGATCTTTTCAAAAGATCTTCTGAAAAATGGCACATGTAATTCCAGGGAACTACAAACAGTTAAGTATGACCTATAACAAATAAACTAGAAATAATGGATATATGGATAATTATGATAGAGCAGGGAAGAGTAGACATGGCTGTTCCAACACATTCTAAATTATCCAAGAAACAGGAACAAGAACAAGGTGAAAAGTTTTCCGACACTACTATGCCTATCAATGTTACGTTATTGGGGAGAGCAAGGAAAGGGCTGCCTACAGCAGAGGAGGTGGTCTTTATCAGATGAGAGGACCAGATGGCAGCCAGCACAGATGAATGGAAGTGATGCAAGCTGGGGGGTGGAGGGACAGAAGCGGTTCTAAGTTTGCACATAACAAACCAACGGGCTTTGCACTGAATGCTGTCAGCACCCAGAAATTAAAGCCAATGTGAGGAATTATTATGAAAAATATCAGTCCAAACCAGATCATTCTCTGCCCATCTTGAATATCATTAGCAGTCCTGGGGCCTTCAGCTCCAGAGGAGGACGTACCAGAGAACAGTAGTTTCAGAGAAGAGCAAAAGGTACGATTGGGCACAGAATGAGTTCTAATGGGGAAAACAAATGGGGAAGTTAGGACTCTCTGGTTTCAGAAATATTCGAATGGAGACAGAAAGCCATAAAGTGTTACAAAATCATATGAGGAACAGAGATGGATTGTTATATTGGACAGAGATGGATTGCTCACTCTCTTCCAAAAGAAACATGGTACAAGAAGAAACCAGTACAGGCTAAGGTTAAAAAAAAAAAAAAAAAAAAAGAGGCAGATTTAACATAACAAATAGAATACCTGTAGAATTTCTTACCAAAGGATATTTTGATGCCAGAGTTTTAGCTGCAAGCAAAAAACAGGACTGGCCAAGTCTGAGGATAAGAATCGAAAGGTTGCTAGCTACACAAAAACCACATCAGATTTAGAATAAACCTTTACTGAAACTAGTTAGCGGTTTAAAGAATATTCAAGCTAAGTATTATATATGCTTACCCTGTTGTCACTCTTCCTTAAGCATTCATTCATGCTCACCACTGGAAGAAGAATACAGAATTATCTTTTGTCTGATTTCATTACAAATCAAGATTTACCTAAAACTTGTCAGCCACTTCACCAGTGACATTTAAATTTTCATTTCAAACTTGCTGCAGCTGCTTAAAAAGTCACTCATTACACTGAAGTTACTGCACTTACTGTTACCAGCAGTGCAACACTTTCCTACTACTTTATACCAATTCAGTTATCATCAACCTATTACGGAAAAAACAAAAGAATGCTTGAAGGTTTGAGGGTTTACCTCTCCAATTGATTTTTATTAAAAAAAAAATTAAAAATCTCATGCTGGAGTTACAATAATTGCGGCACTGCTAAAAATAAACATAGAGTGACAAAACAACAATTAAATAAAGGTTGATCCTTACCAATCAGTTTTCAGCAATTGGATTAAAAAAAAAATATTTAGGGTGACAATTCTCATATTCTTCAACAGAATGTCTGATTTTCTTTAGAAATTAAATTACTGCTTGTGTCAATATTTTAGTTCTATTTTCCTTTTTTTTTTTAATTCAAACAACAGCTTGACCCAGATGTTTTTTAATTTTCAAATCTGTGTTCAAAGGTGAGACTATAGTTCCCACTGTTATTGTTTTGATAAGATGGCATTTAAACTGCTGGCATTTACAGAACTCATCTAAATTATTTTAGAATAATTTTGAGGATAGGTAAGAGGTAATCAACACTGACTACTGGAATACTTCTTACTCCAAGAAACTAAAGGCCTTCTTTAACAATCATTATTGGTGTCTGCTTTGTTTTTGTGAAAGCAGCAACACTGAAAGAATCACACAATTTGTCCCATCTGTGATCTAGCCTCAAAAATTATGGATAAAATCATTTACATAAGTCAGATAAAATGGAGTAAAGCCAGGGAACATGTTGAACACATCTGTTTCATAGCTGGTTCTGCAATTCTTCCAATAAAGCATGCCTACAGGATAAAAATTTCTTCTATGTCATCGGACTGTATGACATCTCAAAATGACAAAAGCCTTGTTCAGGTACATTTACAGTGACAGAAGCTTATCTTAGCAATACAACTTACTTCAAAGACAGCACATGCATAAAAGAGACCAGTAAAGACACATTTTTGCCAATAGAACCTGCATCTAACCCTAGGAGAACCTGTTCTCAACCAAGTTTCCTGTTGTAGAGCAGGCTTACGTTCAAAAGCCACAGGGACTGTATGCGGTGGGAAATAGATGTGGAAGAGCAGAAACTGCACACTTTCCTGCAGAATAACGTACTGAACAGTGATCCTGTTGAATGTAGAAATGCTTAATATTAGAAAGATAAGCTGAAATAAAGACTGAATTAAATACAGTATAAGGTTCTATTCTTCAGAAAGATAATTCAAATTCACATACATGAAGTGTTACCTGACTTAAATAATAATACAAGCTCCTGTGTTAACAAATACAGGAGCCAAGAACCTGACGTTGTTTGGAAAAAAACCCAAAACCAAAACAAAAACCAACCATACATGCATACGCACACACCCTAGAATGACATTTTAATAAGGCTGTCATGTTACCTCTGCTGCAACTTTTAAAGTTAATTATTCTGTTGCTGGAAGAATTTGGGGAACTCTGAAAAAGATGTAGACAAATCAGAGTCCAGTGAGAGTTAGCAACAACAGCAGAAATCCTGAGAAAACATGACCTGTGAAGAAAAGGCCTGATTCCCCAGTTTAGCAAAGAGAAGTCTGAAATAAAAGGAGACAGAGCAACAGTCTTCACATACGCCAATGGTTGGTGCAAAGAGTACAGAAATCATTATCCAGCAGGAGTAATAATAGTTGGACAAGAACTAACTGGCTGAACTAGCACCAAGACAGAGACTTTAGTTAAATATTAAGAAAAGCCTCCTAACTATAATGATAGTTATGCACTAGCTATAAATAGACCAGCAAAGAGGTGTGGTATTCCCCTCTTTTGAGGTTTTTAAGAACAGATCAGACAAACGTCTGTCACATAATTTCAGTGTATTTGCTTCTACCTCAGAGTAGGGACTGATCTCATGAAATCCCTTTCCTTCTTACACGCCTATAATTTCTTAATTTATCAAAATGAGAACCATTTATCAGTGTCATTGTACCTGGGCTTCCAAAGTACAGTCTTTACAACATCAACACCTGAAATATTTGTATTTTATCACATTGCTGTTGTCAAACTGTTAGTGTGGGTAGCACAAAACATCCGAGGCACGCAAAAGTGACATCTTTTACAACTGCAGATAATCCACTGAAGTGGACAAATCACTGAATGGAAATAAAGGAAGAGAAGCAAGTGAGGAAAAAAATAGCAAAGGACTCAAAGAAAAATGGCTGAAAACAAAGCTAGAGCAAAGAAAAACCTTTGTCCTAAAGAAAATTATTTTCCTCTCGTGAAAAACTAAGTTGCAGTTTGCTGGTATAATTTCAGAAATATGCAACAATTTGAGATATAGAAGTAAACATAACTAAAAGACTTTGCAAATGGACAGGAAAAAGTCACATCTCTACAGGCCTTCCTACATTACCAATCCCCAACTCTCAGTTTTTAAAGCACACTGCAGATATTTGAGCAAGGCCAAAGCAGGGGTAAGTCCAACTTCAAATGACCTCATTAAGCTGGGCTCTAAACTATGCCATATGTGCATTTGTGGGTCAAGTGTCTCTAGAGCAGTGGTTCCCACAGATGGAAATCAGTGCAATATCCTAACACAGAGCTCCATTTTTCCTTCACTTGTCACCAAACCTTCTGCAGCGTCTCAAAAAATGCACTTAAGGTGAATATATTAAGAAACATCTCAGAAAAAAAAACCTGCAAACAACCAAAATTAGGTTAACGGAGACATAAGCTGCATCTGTCGCTATCACTGTTATTACTATATCAAGATCTCATGCTAAGATCCAGAAGTGAGAATCACGACTAACGCAGTGCATTCTGAACATGTTCCCACTGCCCAATTATATGTTTGCAATGTTATTTTGCAAGATATGTGCAATTATAGCATGCGTGATCTATGTTGACCTATTCCTTAGTACTAGAAAATACCAGGAAAATAGCAAATGCAGTTTATTCTTTAAAATTTTTTTCTTCTCTCTCACAGAAAAATTACTGTGCTTAATAGAATTCACTGATTTTTTAATATTTTTTCATTTAATACTGTGTCAGTTCCACTTCAGAATTTTAAAAACTTAAATTTAGAAATTAAGCTTTCAGGACAGCGAACTTAATTGTTTGCTAATTAGATAAACCTAGGTAGAGTCACTAGTCAATATATATAGCTACATTAGCTTGTCATACATCTGAAAATAAGCTCTGCAAAAGTAACAAGATGTACTGAATTACATTAATCAGTGACATTTTCATCATTCATTTATTTTTCTCCAAACAGTAATCTAAACAGAGCATAACGTTAACAGCAAAGATCTAAAAATAAATTATTAGAAAACACATTCAAATGTGTACCTCTTGATAGATCAGAACACCTTTGGCTGTGTGTTTGGTGGCAGGCAGGAAATCAATCAAGGAAATCACTATTATTATTCTCAGGTTGCCTTTTAGAAGCAAATATTTTCAGTTCAGAGAATGCTCAGCTAGAGACCCACTGAACAATCGGTCACAAAAATAAACTACATGTATTCATTACTTTGGACTTATTTTGCTGATGTAAAAAGTCAATCTGCAGTAAAGATAACATAGATGAAAGACAAAAAAATGGAACTTAAGATGCTAATATGCAAAGCTTTTTTCAAGATTTTCTCCATCAATACTTAATAACAATGACATGGTTTTAAAAAATAGTAATTCCAATTTGTATCTAAATATTAACACTGCATTTTAGAAAATTGTGAGAAAAAAAAGTAAAGTAAAAGCTATAAACACAAATTAAATTTACAGCATGGCCAACTTCTTTGCTTTCTCCAGAATAAAATGTATCTTTATAATAAAACAGTAAGTCTTCTGCATTTAGCCTCAATTGGCTTTAGATTCCACAAGTCTGTGCATCGACTAGTTCTCCTAAGAACCACAGCAAAGAACCACTGGCAGGTCTGTGACCAATTTGAAAGGCTATTTATTTTTACCATAAATTATCTGGAGTTTTATCAACATAAAGCCAAAAAAAAAAAATCCAACCAGAAAACCCCACAAGAGCTTCCCTACCATGATATTAAACAATAAGATAACACTCTTATTACAGTACGGTAATAAAGTCTACCTGTCGCAGATATCTGCTTACTCACATATACTATAAACGCTCTCGAGATTACCAAATGCCACAGCTATCTTAGAAAAAGTTTCCCCTGACAGTTTAGAAATCTCAGCAAGCCAAGACAAGCAATTCAGAACCATCTGTTTTCTTCACCGTAGTCTTCCATTAGTGTCAGGTAAACCACTGACACAGTTCATCAAGACAAACTATACACAGATTTTTCTCCAGCAATGAGTCAATTTGACAAGCGTTACCTCGCTATTCTGCTTACAATAAAACCTCGGGAAAAAAAATATCAAATTAATTACACGCAGCCTCATTATCTGAATCAATATTCGGGTTCAATACATTTCAGTGTCAATCATGACAGAACACAAAGTGTAAAGAAAACAGGAATTATAGCAACTTCTCATTTTTTAATATATTTCTGAGGAAGGCAGTTATTTAAAAAACCACTGTAAGCAAAGGCATACACAAAAGTAGAATTTCCTTATAGAGTATTTCTGTTATTTTCAAATGACAGTGAAGGGTTTAGTCATAGGGTAGGAAAAAACCAACCTAAACAACCAAGAAAATTCTTCTAAGGTTTTTCAGGGTAGCCTAAGTACTAAGTCATCACTGCCCATTCCCTTAAAACTATCCGTAAGAGAATTTCACGGGAAAGAGCAGTTTCTAGGGTATTCTGCTAATAAGTGCTATGCCACAAGCGAATCCAAGATGCTGTGCAAGACAAGCACGTAGACATTCATTCTGCAAATACGACATCTTTGTCATATACATGGCAACACATTTCTGAAGGCCTCTTACAGTCAGCAACGTGCTGCATTGTTTAAAGAAATGTATGTTATAGCTGAGAAACACCTTCTGCACGGAGTAGAAATGCCCCTCATTTCAAGACATGCTTCTATTATCTTTTACCACCCTTTTAGAGGACACTTCACGACACAATACAGCTTAGAAGTGCTCAGCTTATTTAATGCTTTGATCTTCAGTAATTCCACAGCCAAAAACTAAAACCAGATTTATGGAGCAAGAAAGGAAGCCAGGAAAAACAACAAAAAAAACCCAAAACCAAAATACAAGCTAAACCAAACCTCGTGGGTGCTGCAATGCACCTCAAAAGCAATAAGGGAAAAAAATAACTTAACATTCACTTTTCCCTCCGACAAAAAAATATCTGGCAGAATCTGACCTACATACCCAATTCACTGCTACCACTGCAGAGCGTTTTCGAGACAAGAGACGACAGCATCGGTAGGCGATCGCGGGAAGGTTTACGGTGACATATAAATATTTGCAGAGCTCGGAAAATCCTGATGATTCTGCGGTTGTAACGTAAATAACTAACACGTATGCCCACCACCCACCCCCAGCACCTCGAATAACCACACCGCCGCGTCCCTCCACCCGCAAGAGGGACGCTGCCCCCGCGGCCCCCAGCCCGGACACCTCCTGGATGCCGAAGCTGCCCCGCGCCTCCCCCGCACCGGCGAGGCCCCCCTCCAACGCGCACCGACAAACCCTCCCCGCGAAACACAGAGGCATCCGGGCCACCGAGGGCCGCCCCCCGCCCGGCCTTTCCCACAGCAACCCCCCCCCTCCCTCCCACCCCGGCACCGACCTGTGTCACAGCGGAGGCCGGGCGGCCGCCAGGGACCCCCGGCGCTGCCCGGCAGCGGGCGCAGGCCCGGCTGGGCAGGCGGCGCGGAGGGAGCGGCCAGGTTTCCTGATAGGAGCCCACCCCCC
>KZ505705.1:1437364-1460194 GCA_002844005.1 Limosa lapponica baueri | reverse complement strand
CCGCCTCCCGCTCCGCCGAAACTCGTGACGTCGGACGCGCCGCCGGCGGCAGCGGGAGGCGGGGGAGGGAGCGCGGGACGTCACCGCCGGCCGGCGTCACTAGGGCCCGCCTCTGCGCAGGCGCGAGAAGGGGAGGCGGGGGAGGGAAGCTCGCACCGAGGGGCTGCGGCGGCGCATGCGCAGGAGGCTGCCGCTCGCCGGGAGCTCTGTGGTCCTGTGGCCAGCGGCAGGTAACCTGTGCGACAATCAGGGGTTTTTTTTGTAAAGCCTGGGCAAACCCTCAAAATCCACCCTAAACAAGGGCTGGGAGCGGGGCGGGGGGTGTATTTTGGCCGCTCTAAACAAACCTGGGGAAGCCTACTTGAAGGGAAGCTCAGGACTCGTCGTTATAACAAGAACGTATAATTATGCTGGTGAGCTCTCCCAATTAGCCCAGTCTCCAGAGGGACAAGACCCCAAGCTGCGTACCCTGGCGAGTGAAATTCCAGGGGGAACCACGTACGGAACTGAAAACTTTGCACATCAAGGCCCGCAACCTGAGTATTTTGAGGCCTTCCACTGAAATAGGCTGCAGAAAGTGATAAAAACAATCGTCATTTAAAGAAAATCAAACGGGATGGGAGAGGCCAGCGCTAAAGGAGGAGCGGCTCATGAAGCACATCCAAGAACGGCACAAGGCTCTGAATCACACCGATTGATAAGAACTCCAGAGCCAACACACCGGAGACGTAGGTTGTTCCCTCAAAGCTAAGACACTTTGTTCCACAGTTGGCAAAACTGTCAGCTGTGTTTGTGAGACACTTGTCATGGCCAAGAGTCTTTAACTAGAAAGTTAAAAAGGTGACCTTTTCTGCTGAATGACAGGGAAAGAGCCAAGAAAAACGCTGACGTTGTGCGATGGTCCTGCACCATCAAGCGAGATCAATGAGCCACAGCTGCTTACACAGCTTTGGAAACACATCCAGGGCTTCCCTTGCCCTGACGTCTCAGTTCATGGCCATTTGTCAGGTTTGCAAAGGGATTTCACTGATGGAGGAAGGCTTAGCGAAGGGCAGGTTCTGAAGTTTGAGTTCCTTCACTACAGGAGCAGCAAGCAAGGGCTGAAGAAGATCATCCCACCCGCGTTCCTCTGCCCGGGCGCTCCTGTATTTCTGCCCAAAGCCCGCACGGTGCTGAGCGCCCTCCCTGCCCCACCAGCACCCTCCCAAGAGCGCTTTGCGGAGGTCACATCCATCCCGACAGGCATCAGCGCCGCTGTGCCAGAAGCCCTAAATCAGAGCATCTTCACTATCAGGAGCAGGATAAACAGATAAATATTGACTTAGAGATAAAAAAAAAAAAATAATCTATCAACACCAGGGACCAGCACTTACGACGCTGGCTCACCCCGAGCTCAAATCCAGGGGCACAGTTCTGACATCGTGTGTCACGCTACTGGAGCAAAATAAAGCTTACAGGAACAGTGTTAATTGCTGATATGGAAAAGAGTAGTGTAAAAATAGATGACAGAAGTTGCAATGAAGCATATTAGGTATTTATGCATTCAGTACAAGCCCTGAACAGGCGATGGAAGCTGGGAGGAGCGGGGGTGGAAATTATAGGGTAAGCACATCTTAGGATAGTCTACTCAAGCAATTGACTGAAATCTGGCAGTATGGCTCTCCCTGGATTCCAGAATCAATATCTCATTGCAATAAGAGGTTCTCACCTTCTCAACGTATTGCTTGAGGCTAACAAGCGCCTGCATTAGTTAACACTGAAGTCATAGCTTCTAAGCACTTTAAATGGCAACAAACCAGCCCCTTTTCGTGGCCATGCCATCCTCCTCCTTTTCCTCCCCATATTTCTTCGCCTTCCCACTCCTTCCTGTAGCTGCCACTATGCTAACCACATTTTGAACTACATCCAGGAAAAGATCTAGTTAAATAAGAGATTCATTTCAGATATATTTTTAATCAAATGAAGGGTTAACTTGCAAAGGAACAAGCTGCTGGAGAGAGAGCAGATAAGGGAAGTCAAAATGGCTTCCTTTGGGAACAGCAGTAGTGTAAAGTTTGTGATGCCAGGATGTTATAAAGTGATCAAGAGTCTTTCTTCACCAGCAGGAGGACCAACATTGTTTATAAATCTAAATCCAGCTCACGTGTATTGAGCAAACAACAGTATTATCTGAAGCCTTTGCTAGTCCTACCTGACTGCAATGCTCCTCTGCCTTTCCGTGACAGAAGGAAAGGCGTGCCCGCATCTCAGTAGGTCCAGTTCCTCTGGAACTAATGCACCATCGCTGTGAGGCTGATGCCAGAAGTGACCAAGAGCAAATACCCTGGGTAGGACAGTCCGAAACCACTGCTGGAAGATTCATTACACCTTTCCAGCTAGAGCCCTAGAGTTAGAGATCTGAAGCAAAACGTGGATTCTTCAGAGTACATAAAGATATGGTTAGCAGTTACAGCAACCAAGTCCTTTCTCACCCCAAAGCAGGAAAAAATTAAACTTCTACAGGAATGTAAGTGAAGAAGCCAAACAGACTTCATTTTAAGAGATTACACCTAAGTAAGCTTTTATCTACTAACACTTTAAAATTAAGAGACTTAGGTTAAAATAAAAAAGGATGATATAGGGAAAAAATAATAATCAACAATCCTGTTCATAATTCTATTTCAAACAGTCGCATCTCTCTGGTAAGAGTCTTCTTACCCAGACTGGAATCTCCCATCATACTTAGTATTTCGCGTTTCAGGACGCATTCACACTGCCCAAGACATTTAAGTTTCGCTCTAGAACAAAATAAATAAAGAACAGCCAACTATTGACTTGTCTATAATACTTGAAAGCGAAAAAAGTATGGGAGTCATTCAGGTGTGGAATCGCTTCTCTAGAAAAAGCACACTATGAGACTGGGCAGGGGGAGAGAGAGGTTTGTCTGCTCCAACCCCATCACTGAGGTTTATGAAGCAACTGGTTTACCTTTAGAACTCAGCCATATTCAGTAATCCAGGACACAGGCGCTGTTGACTTTACTAATAAGATTATTCCCCTAATGGCTACATTACTCAGCCATTTAACACAAGTCTGTTATTCAAGATGGCAAGAGTAAACTAGGAGATGCTGATTAGAAGTATATGAAATTACATTATCTGGCAAATAGCTTGCTTTCTTAAAGATTATACAGGATATTTTATACAACTATGCAGAAGAATAAACTGATTCCATAAAAGCTTGTGACAAGCTTTTATTTGTTCATTTACATTTTAAGGCAGACAATGGACCTTACTGCAGAATGACACTGGACAGATTATATTTCCTTTAGCAAACATGACAACTGTTAATCCTTAAAGAATGAAGATTTTTAAAACACAGACTTAATTTTACACAACGTAAAACCCCTGAATAATCAAACTTCATTTTACACTAGATAACTACCCTGAATAACCAATATTCTGCTTAACACAAAGAGGATCTGTAAAACATAAGGCAAGCACAGCTGATAGAAATTCCCTTTCATGGAACCACACTGCTTTCATAAATGTAAAGTTCTGTGACACATATTCAGATATAACACCAGACAGTGGAGCAAAGTAACAGTTAATAGGCACCCATTTATCAGTCAATTGAGTATCTGATAAGGGGGTAGGCAGAATAGGTACAGGTTTAGCCAAAGATAAATATTAAAGCAACTGAAAAGAGATTTCTAATAGAATGGTAAATGTAACTGTCATTCTAACACTCTTCTCTTTGTTTATTACAACTGTACATTGCAGCAAATGTTTAAGTTTCAGTATTTGGACAATAAATCTCCTTGATTCCTCCTAAGGTTCTTTAGGCCTTTTCCCACAGTTGCCTTCACCTTCCTTGTAAAATAAATAAATCAAATCAAGCCCTGTTCCCTGAACTTCAGATACCCAAATCTTATACAGGTCAAGGATGTTTTTGTTACCACACCCATTTTTTTTTTAACCTCTCAATGCCCTTTGATCAAAGGCTGTTGTTACAGCAGCGTAGGAAGAGCTTTCCTACAGCTGATACTATCTGCAGCAGTAACAGCAGAAACTTGAAACATTTATGCTGCCAGCTGACACAACACTGCGTTTCTGCAAGGCGCTGCAAAACTTTTAAAATAATTTAAATCTGCGTAAAAAGGGACTAAAGAGGCAAGGACCAAAATAAAACCTCTGTTCCAAGAATTAAGCGTTTCATGTTCTCCCTGGTGCAAGAAGAAAAAAATGGAAAAGAAAGACAAAAAAAAAAAAAGAGAGGCTGTGATTATTGCAAAACCATTACAGCAGAGGAGTTAATAGCCTAATATCCAGTATAATTTGATAAGCATTTTAATATTGTGCACAGTAAGCCTCAACAGATGGGGGACATTAGTACTATTACTCTTATACCGTACTTACCCCTAGAGTATTTTGAGTATATTCTCCTATTGCATGAAGCTGCAGCACATCACGGCTCCACAAATGCTGGCTGTTTCAACTTCTTGCCAGTGAAGGAACAAGCCTCTTCTGAAGCACTAGCTTAGATATTCTTAATACATCCACTACTTTGCTGGAATTTGAAGAAGGCAAGGTCAAATAAAAGTTCCTCGTATTCACTGCAAGCGGAAAGGTTTGTTATAATAAACTTCTTGTGGAGGAGTTTATTAATTGCAGACTGAACACATCTCCCACACAGGAGAACGCTCACCTTTCTGAACCTGTTCCATTTCACTGAGATGAGTGCTGCATTTCACCATCGTTATGTATAAACCTCCCCTCTTTATGAATATTCAGGCTCCAGCCAAGTTAAAGAGGAAATTTGCAACAATATAAAATAATTATTTCCAACTTTATGCTCAAATCCTATAATAGTTCTGGGGTATGATAAAAGTAATTTAGTTTTATCAAATCACTTCCATTTCACATCAAATCTACAGTCACACATATCATAGAAGCTCACAGTCAAACATGAAGAGAAATTCCACAAGTCTCAAGCCTGTTCATATTAAACCTTTTTTTACAGAAAAATGTTAAGAATGTAGTAACAATCTCTTAACAAATTAAATAATTTCACTGAACTGCAATGGGCTAGGCTTCTAGAGTTAGTTACCTAACAGGTGCATTTTCTTTGAGGGATTTTCCTGCTGTGTACTCTGAACTAGTGTTTGCAATAATCAAAATACACCTTGCACAAGAATTTTGAAAAAAGCACGGATTTTATCTCTGTATGAGTTTCTCACAACCACATAAATGACCACCCAGCTACTAAGGAAAGAAGATATACCAGGAGAAAGCATTTTGGCTCAAATCCCTCCTCCCTCACAAAACTGGCATTCAGATTTTCATGAAAAAGCAATCTACACGTTCCCATATTTTAATGAAAGACACGAAAGTCCAACATCTTTGCAGAGAACAAATAACTGACAGAGACTTTTACATTCAATCCAAAATGAAGTATTAATAAGGTTGATTCTATAGCAGCAACTTGATTCCACAAATTTCAGTTGTTATAGCGACCATAGTCATCACTTAGTTTTTATATTTTGATTAAAGTTATCAGACATAGGAGCACCTTGCCCTAAAGTGAATAAAGTGAGTAACAGCACATACAGCCTCTTCAAGCGATATATTGCAAGATTTCTGTTTTTTAAATGGAATCTCTGTATTGATCGCAAAAATCACACCTATTTTAGAGACACTGATGAACAAAATTGTGTTAACATTATAAGACAACACAGTATGGACAGAAGGTGTTTTAACTGGTAAATGAAGGATTCCAAGTTTCTCCTTTAACAACAGAGCATACTGCAGAAAGCCCTGCAATATACACCACAGCTGTTGTTTCAAGATTATGCATATTGAATTGTTGAATCTATATCGTTTTCCATCACTGTATGTAAAAGCTTATTATCTGATTATTCTATTATAAAATTTAAGTTGCAGCCAGCTTAACTCCATTATGTAGCTATAGCTGCAATTTACAACATTCCCGATACGATATGCACCATTAGTTTCAAACTTTAATAACAGTATTCTGCCTTATTTTTAATTCTTTTCAGAGAGATACCTACTCAGTCTTTAAAATCATTGTTGTACACCCAGTGTGTGGCTGAACAGAAATAGCATAGAGCTAACAGCCACCTCAAGGGTTACTGATGTAACAAATAGTAACAACAGAGATTTAAACTACCTTCTCTCCAAATTCATCCAGAATAGGATTCCACAACATTCGCTCTGTCCCCTCTTCACTTCAAAATAAGTATCTTTTTATTCACTTCTAAAACTCTTCATTACTTAACGCCTGTGCAAATGGAGAATTTGCCTTTTATACATTCCCTTCCCAAAAGACTGAATGTTTTCAGAGCAGTGAGTGTTTTCAGAGAAAAAATTTACTACGTACAGCTTTTCAAGTTTTAAGTATAAACCAACGCAACATCAAGGCACTCAAGGTAGTTACATATGAGCAAAAAAATTGTATTACTTAAAATAGTAAGCCCAAATCACAAAACGAAATTATCAGCAAGCATGCAACTGGGAACTCTCATTCCTTCACAGCTTTGGCTTGAACTTGCCAGAAAGAAGCCTTTGAAGCATTTCAGAATTTTTTCCTTCTGGTGGTGAGGGCCATCTGTCATGATCTGAGGAAAACAAATAAAACAACATACTTAGCTGATTGAGAAACCAGGCATTTTACTTTTGTGTCCTCCCATTGCCCAGCTTCAAACACTTAAAGGGTATTATTCTGTAGCCCATTTCTTACCAGGTATTTCTAGGGCATGGCTGTATAAACTTTGGCCACCATCCACGACCATGGTTATCCCAGTTATGAAAGAAGCAGCTGGAGATAGTAGAAAACACACCGCAGGAGAGATCTAACAAAAGAATGGCAACTTTAATCTTTCTTAAACTGCTGGGAATTGTTCATGTCAAAGATGCTTGTAAAAACTTTTAGAAGGAAGACATAGCAATGTTTTCTACTCAGTAATGAAAATTGTGACCATCTTAAAGCCATCCTTCCAGTCACAAACATCAAGCACATAACAGATGAAAAACAGTAAGCTCTCAGATCAGCATCAGATGCTGAAAAACAAACAAAAAAGTTGACCAGTTTATCAAAGATGCATATTCTTGGTGGAAGAGAGCTAAGTAGTTTTAAGATACAGTTTTTTTCACATTAATCTACATTCTTTCAGTCCTCCCCGCTGGAAGTCAACCTTTTCAGAACTAATGCCTACTATGAAAGTACTCTACTTCAGCTGTAAGAGGCATCTAAATTAAATTTTCAGTGTAACAGTGAGTACTGGTTAAGTCTCCCACTTGGCACTACTAAACATAGCTACAAGCTTTTTTCTTTTTTAGTATTTCATCACAGTACAAAATGAAGTCTTTATTTTCCTCCAAATAATAAAGTGGCTTCAAAATAGAGACAAAGAAGTAGAAATATCACAAATGTTCTGAAATACATTACCTCCTCAGGAACCGCTGACCTCTTGGCAGGAATCTTTGGTATGGTCTTTAACCACAACATTATACCTTGTTCTCCATAGTTTGCAACTGCAGTTTCTGAAAATACTAGTCCCTGTTTTAAAACAGCATAGTGAAAATTAAGTTCTCTTGCATATGCTTAAACTGTGATCATTGTTAAATTGTGAAGTTGTCATTACTGGGATTTTCTGTGGTATGAAACTATCTAAACAGCACTTGAATGCAAGTTTTTAAACTTAATGGAATAGTATAATTTTTACAAGTTAATTTGGCTGCTTGCCACATCTCTATTCAAGTGAAATAATTCAGATTATTCCAATTCTCCACTGTCACTTCAATAACTATAAAGTGGAGAGTATAAAGAGGAAACTCAAAATTTCAAGCATTTCATATTAGCTTACAGCAGAAAACTACAAAGCCCCAAGAACCAGTTCTCAACAGTTTCTTGTAATCTGCAGGAACATTAGATTGATTTTATTGTGAATTATTGAAGCAGACAGATTTTACAGTCAGAATTATGACTGTCCCTACTTAGATGCTATAGAAATAGAAAAAGTTGATTTTCTTTGCTCTGATGATTATACAGTCCAGTTTAGACTTGAGAGGGAAGATGAAGGCTACAGCACTGGTAACACAGGGTTACATAGATCAGTTATGATAGAACCTTGGGGACTCAAGTTTAAGTAAAATAACAACATTTGAATCCATCTACGGAGTACATGCTAGGATTTCTCTTCTAAGGTGTCTGTGAAATGTGAAAGACTATGTTGGGAGCTAGGGAAGTATCTCATACATGAAACTATTTTTTTCAGAATGCATGTTTCCCTCTCTGTGTACCTATTCCCTACACGTTACTCCGCTCCCATAAAGCAGTAAGTGTCTGTATGGTTACCACAGACCTAGTGGGTCCATAAGGGTGATAGAAGGATAAGAAGTATTACTCTAACTACAACATGGAATTTTGTTACCAGCATAGTAACAAAGCTAGCAAATACTTCCAAAAGAGCCAAACCACTGAAGTGGTTGCTTGTCAAAAACTTCTTTTGTCATATGCTATAAAGTATAATTAGCATGATTCATTAGGTAATTAGCATGCCTGAAAAATATACTCACATAATAACGCTGTCTTAATTAATTACTTCCCCAAGACTTGATAAATCAGAAAAAAACAAATAAACAGGAGAAACAAGCCAGCAGATCTTAGTATTTGACAAGCCTCCAGCTGACTTGGGCCTCACAGAGGCTACGTCAGAGCCACTACCTGAAGGATCATCACACACCTGCCATTAAGCATTCTGTGCTATGCCAAAGAAAGCGAGCCAGATGTTTTAGGACAAGAGGCACCACAGGATATACATCCTAAAAAGACAGTACAACGATCTTCCTAGGGACCAGTTAAACAAATCTGACACTTAACTATACTGTGAGAGAAGATAAATTCTAAATGTAGAAGTAGCTGGACAAAGTTTACCTTTCCTCTTTTGTTTTAAGGGAGTAAATGTGCAAAATAAGTTGTGGTTAAGAAGATTACACAAATCACAACAGATCACAATCTCAAATGTCAAAGCTAGGGTTTCTACGTAACCTCTGTGAACGCACCACCATGGCACTAGAAAATTTAGCTGCTCTTTCCATACAGTTACTTAAAACAACTGCTACGCGCTACCTACTTCCTCAGAAATGTGGCAGGCATATTTTAGCTGGCCTGTATAGTGGTTTCCTGTCTGCATATGTTTGATAAGAAAAAAATCAGAACATGCATATAATTTCTTTGAGAGAAAGTCCACTCCAACACAGTCTTTTTATGCCTAAAACTAATCTAAGTAAAAGATAAAGTAAAAGACATTCTGTGACACATTCAGAGTTCAAAATAACTTTGTAAACACAGGTGGAAACCACGAGCATACCTGAACCTCAGATAGAAAAAGTTTTGTGAACTCAGAAATAATTTAATCACTATTGAAACACAAAGCATTCAGTTATTTTATGCCTAGGGTTTGTAGGATAGGTCACCAACTCCTCCCAGGAGCTAGAAAAAACCCAAGAGTGCCAAGTCAAAGCAGAAAGCAGAAACAGTTTTATCCCACATCTGTGGCTCGTCATCCAAGCAGTACAAAACACTCTCAAATGACCTGAAGAACGCATATGAGAGAATTATGAATAAATATATACATAAATAATCCACAAACAGTTACAGGCTATAGATTTTAAAATCCCTTTTGATCTGAAAGTTTTACCCATCAACATGTATGATGGCTAAGTTTAATCAGGTTATTTGCTATTACTTACAGGAGCAACGCTGTTAATTCTTACTCCACTGTGGGCCCATTCTAAAGCTAAAGTCTTGGTTAGGTTATTGACTGCAGCTCTTGCAGCTGCTGTATGCCTATTGAGAAAAGAAAGCAAAAAAAGTATCTGTTCCCTCAGCTACCAGTGCTTAATGTTAATTCTACTGCAGCCTCACTAGGGTAGTCAGAGTAACTTTCTATGGCTGGACCAACCATCTGAGAGAAAGAGAGATACTTTCTAGTTTTTAAGTATGACCATAGCTTCACAGTTTAAACAAGCTACACTACAGTTTCCTTGATTTCTGGAAATACTTACCTCTTCCCCAACATGACATGAGGTCAGCTACATTCTACTGCAGAAGCAGGCTTATAAAATGGAAAAAAACCTCCAGGCAAAGTTCAAACTCCATAAAAAGGTAGGCTGCACAGGTAAAGAAACACTTGGAAGAACAGTGGTCTTAAAAATAGTTTAGGTCTTCTGACAAACATGATTAAAATAAGCCACTATTCAAAAATTACTATAGGTGGATGGAGACAGAGACAACTGTAGGCAGAGTGATCTCATTCACCTTGCTGCTACAGGAAACAAGTCTGAAATGATCACAAGCTTGAACAAATGCAGACAAAATTACTGCAGTGATGAACAGTGGACAGTGAGACTCAGAGAAAACTATTAGAGTTTAGTTTCTTTAGCCCAGCCAAACAGACTTAGGAGATAGATACAAGAGCTTCTCAAATACCAGGAAAGGAATATGAAAAACTTCAGAAAAACGTAAGAAAACCCAATTTATTCATCTGTTTAGGACAGAAACAAATAACCTCCAGGCATGCTATAAGCAAATTTGACTAGTTTTATGTTCAAAATTAATACTTATGAAAAATTGTATGAGGTGATTTTTGGTATGAGTAGTGGCTGGACTTGTAAAGGCAAGTCTTTTTCAATAGCACATTTCTAAAACAAGTATCAATTTAACAGGAATTTAATTTGAAAGTAGTTTTGTCTATCCACATCCACATACAACAGTTATTTGGGAAACTTTTTCCACTGTTATTCAGAAGTAGTTTTTTTATCTCTTGGTTCAATTCTCAAATATAGCTTCAGTCTATTTGCCGTGACAATTCAACCAGACTTAACCAGAATGGAGAAATCAAATAACTGTAACTTCAGCACCACCCTGTGGATCTCTAAATTTATTTTGTTCTGTCAATAAGTTAGTGAGAAAATATTCTTCTGTTCCTTAAAAATTTAAAACTTTGAAAACTTTCAACCCTGTATCAGGACAAAGAGAGGTAATGAAACATTTACTCAAATTATATTTTTATATTTTCTTCAGTAGAAATTAAATTTCAAAGTTAAAAAAAGAAAAGGTAGTTTCAAAGAAGAAATTCAGATTTTTTCCAATTAATAAACTGTCAAAATGCAGCATTTTCACAACTTCAAAATCTCCTTTGCGAGGGCAAAAAGGAAAATGGGAAAGGCAGGCATTATGTGACTCAAAGGACAAAGGCAAAACCTGGTAACATACTAGAATGTTCTTCCTACGCCCAGTCTGACTCCCGTAACTCATTACACCATCAAGACCTGTAAACTGACAGTAGAAGAGGTGCCAAGTTTTTGCAAACCCTCCAGAAATTTGGACAGAGAACAGGTAAAGGTTACATTTCAGTGCAAATAGTCCCACTAGCATACCGTTTCCAGTGAGAGCTTCACCGGCAAGTCTTGTAGCCCAGAGATGTCATTTATTCCTGTAGTCTCTACTGAACTAATAAGAGATCCCCACACATACAGCCAAGTGATACTATTGCTGTCTCTTGAACTAACTACTGTATTTCCATACTCTGCTGCTGTCCAGTGCATGCCTTTCTAAAATGTAGTGCAACTACATTTTGCGTTTAGGAGCAATTAGTACTTCTAGGGGAAGAAGACAGGAAAATGTAAAAATAAAATATATATTACGACATTCCAGGAAAACCATTTCTCACGGCAGCAGTAATGTTGACAATGACTCCTCCATGTTCCTGCATCCAGGCATTGTACACTGTATGAAGGAGGAAGATAACCTATAAATATCAGAAGAAATGCATACAAATGAACTTGCCAAGTGGAAGCCAAATCTGGAGTCTTAACTCCAATTACACCACACTTTTCCTGTGCAGATTTTAGATAAACAATCTGCTCTTTGTACTATATCCTCACCACTGGATTGGTGAGATAACAAGTGTGGTCCAGGTAAGGCTCAATGTTTGTCAAGAAGCCTTTTGGTGCAAATCAAGATTTCATGCTTCCACATAAGTTAGCTTCATTTCCACATTCCCAATGCTATCTGAGAATCACGTACCATACTTAAAATTAACTTTCAGTTTACATCGCTGATGGGAGAGAAATCTGCTGTGCTACACACAGTGAATACAGGCCACAGAATTTAAGTGGCTCTCCTATTGTCTTCTAAGTGAGCATCTAAGCCAACTGGCTCCCCAAACCTGGCCTTAACCAGAAGGTTATACTTGCCTAAATGTATGTTTGTATATATGAACAAATGTAATGTACAGTTTAATGTAAAGCTTTGGATGAGATTCATGAAAACAAATATCCACTGTCAGATAAGGGTGTGAAAACAGAAGGTAGGGAAGCTTTACATTTCTTGTCTTCTGGTACCTCTGTGAAAAACAAAACAAATTAACAAAAGAAGCTGAATGTTCAGTCCCTACCTGCTTTACAGCAGTAGAAGGTCCCTGTCAGATTCGTGTCTATCACGGCATTCCAGCCTTTTGCACGGATGGCTTCAGAAGGACTTGTGAATTGGCCCCCTCCATTATTCACCAGGAAGTCAATCTTCCCATGCAGACTCAGTGTAGACTTCATCAAAGCTTCTACCTGAAACAGTATTTGTTAGTATGCTGATTAAGCTATATACCTACTTTCATTCTCAGACAGTATTTTCTCTCTCGTATTCTTTTCATACACAAAAAGGAGGTACCAGCTTTTATAGAGGCTGGAAGATCAGTATGACAGGTTTAGTCAGCCAAGAAGGATTGAGCCGAGTCCATGTTTACTTAGGAAATCCTCCTGGTATAATGCAGGTGCTACAGAAAATACCAGAACTGAAAGAAGGGGATCGATGCTGCTGAAGGTTTGTAAAAACAAAAATACACAAACCCCTGCTACTTAAGACCTACTAAGAATCTCCTGACATGTTTCACAAGGGCAGGGGTGTTCACATCAGATCCTGGAAGAGTTCCATGTAAGGTAGCTACTGTTTGTTTGGTTTTTTTCATCTGACCCATTTACCTTAGCATTTTAAATAGAAAACTTAAGTATCTTGTGAAGTTTAAACATTCTTACCTAGAAGTTTTTCAGTTACTAAAGCTCAGACAGATGAGTTAGCAACAGTCAATCTTCTTACACAGACCAAGAAGGTTAGTTTGTTACCCTACAAAACATGAACTCTCAAAAGTGATGGAAATACTACAGGTTGTCTTCTTTAGCAAAGTAAAGGTGAATATTTGACTAAGCAGGTACCTTTTGTCTACAAGCAGGATGAATAACTTACAATTAAGAGCACTGTCTGGCATTATTTATTCTGAAAAGGTATTAACAGCAAATACCAACAGACTTTTTATTCACTCACTCAAAGAGCTGTCAGCGCAGAAAAGGAGCTGCTTAAGTTCATATGGAAGAAAAGAGATTTTGAGAATCTAGACCTAGCTCTAACACTGACCTAATCTGAGCTACAGGCCGTAACCTAAGCCTTTTGCTTTGTCTTCTGTTTGGGAAGTACAGCAGTTTCGCCACACACACTAAACAGAAGGGAACTTCTGGAGGGGAATGTATTTCACAGCATTTAAAGATTTTACAGATACCAAAGCTGATGTATTTTTCCTATTACAAGATACTAATAAGAACTCTATAGCAACTGCTTAATAATTTAACCTTTATCTCAAGAAATTGGGGAAATGGGACAACATGACTGTTTCCTGCTTACATTATCTATCATAACTAGATATCATGCATCAGTTACTCCTATTCAAGCATATATAAAAAGTTTATCTAGCATCTGTGTTCAAAGAAAACACAGACCAAAAAAACCCCAAAAAAGCAAACAGCAGGAGCGACGCTACTGCTGAAACAGATTTGACTAGCAGAAGGATATCAATCAGCCTTCCTCAGTATATACTGAGTTAGCAGTAGAAAAAATCAGAAACAAAAGAAGAAGCAATGCACCATATGTATCTCACCAGGGCTGCCTTACAGCTTTTGCCGCTAACAGTTCAGGATGGTTTAACAGGATAGTATGGATCCTGTAAAGATGCACGTCTCTGAAGAAGAAAACCTAAATAAGCATTATAAACATATAATGACTGAAGCTTGATTGAAAAACTAATGCCTGCTGAGAAAAAATGCCTTAAGAAAATAATTTCGATACCTAAATCACCATCTTTAAGTTCTGAATGGCATCTTATTTCTCATGTCAGTCACTGCAGCTTGTGGGATCTGAGGAAAAAAACCACTAAAAAACCAAAACATCTGTGACAGCAGTTCTAAACCCATAACTTGTGAGAACCATCTTGTCACAATGACTTCTAGGTTTGCTCACAACAGGAGAAAAGTAGGTTATGTCTCGCTAGGTAGCAAAAGTTATACTTTGCTCAGCAATGTCAAACTCTTCTCCCTGTCAGGCTGAGAATCTTGCTTTGAATATTGTTCTCCATAAGTCACTGAAGTATGGACTCATTTGTGGGAGAGAAATGGTTTCAGTACAAGGAATGTTTGAACAGACTAAGGCTATTCAGGCTTGGCGGGCGGGGGGGAAGAGAAGGAGAGAAAGAAAAGGGAATGCTAAGAATCTTAAAAAAAAACCCCAAAAACAACAGAAGAAAAATCTACTGAGACATTACAAGAAAGATTTCAACAGGGAGACAAAACCTGCTGTGACATATCAATTCAAAATGGTTCATGTTGTATCTTAAGAAACTCTGTTGTTGTTCTTATTTGTCGCACCATATTCTTAGGGCAATAAAAAAAAACCACAAACGCATGTCAGTTCTGCTTTCCAAAAACCAGCAAAGGCTGGCAAGCTCTCCAGTGACAGCTCAGATGGCTCCAACTGTAGCAATCTTCACAATGTCTTCCGTAGTATACAGAAAGCATCCTTGCAGTGCCTCTCCCAATTGTAGTAAACATGGTGACAGCAGCCACCAGCACAGTGGGAAAGAGGATCTGGTAGAACACATTTAAATGACAGTGAGACCTAAATAAGATTCCTTTCTGTTCCTAAATATTCAAAATCCACACAGAAAGAACTTAATAAAAAAGCTACTAAAGACCGTCTCTGGAAGCAAAACAAAACTGCAGAAGCCATAGTTAGCAGTTTAGGACGTTCTTCTGAAAAAGACTGAAAAGAACAAAATCAGGCACTATAGACTTAACCAGAAGACTGGAGCTCTTCAATATGGACCCTTTTTGCGTGACTGACACTCAAAAGTATTATGCAGTAGCACACTTTCACAGGTAACTGAGATGATAGTACTCACTGATACAGAAAAGGGACAAATGTCCACATGCATTCACAGGTCACCTTGAGTGCCTATTGAGTTTTACTCAAGTTAAAGTACCCACTGCAGAGAGTTAGAGATTTGCCATTTGGGGATTAGAACTATTAGGCATTCTTACGCAGTGATAACAGGTATTTTTACTTTGTATCATTGCTGTGTTATTATAAAGTACAAGAAGAATCTCTTACCCACAGCTCCCCACCAAGCCACACTCTTCCACTACAGGCTTCACACAGACAGGCGATAAGTATTTATAAACCAATTGAGACTATACTAAGCTATAAAGTTTATTGGAAAAGAAAAGCTACTAGTAAACTCAGACACAAGGTTAGCGCTAAATATTAGTGTACTGAGTCTGTCTGAAGGACTCTCGTTTGTCAGACACTCAAGTGACAGGTTTTACCCTCAGTATCTGGTCCAGCAGCACTTGTTGCTGGAGCTCAAGTATGGAAAGGGGACACTGCACAGAATTCTGAATTGCTGGTTTCAAGAAGAGCAGTGGCCTACTAGAAGGACACATTTTTATCTTCCACTTACCTAGGTATGTTTTCTACTTATCTAGATACCAGTTGAAGGAATGTTTGTCCAGAGCATATAGCACAAAGGCTTTACAAGGGTAAAAAGTTCCTCAGGTCTTTCTTTCCCCCATCAATAGATTTGCTGCGGCTCAACATTTAAGACACACAAACACATGCTTCCCATTCCCAACACCTACAGATTAAAAAAAAAAAACAAACTCTTTTCATAATGGAAAAAGGATTGGGTTTCTCTCCTCCACTCTGTCCACCACTATACTGAGGCACTGAAATTAATTAATTAGATCCTTGGATTTTGGAAAAAGAGCTTGGTTTGAAAAGACACACACACACAGAGCTGTCTCACCTGCATCTCAGAAAGAGCAAACTGACCTGCTCTTGTTATATTCAACATATTATATGGGCAGTGATAGAAAATATCCAAATAATTAAAACACTTCAGCTTCATAATTGCTAAGAAGCAATATTGATCACAGGATACAGCACGGATGCATAATCACTGCTTCAGGATAGGGCCCCACAAAGACAGAAAACAGAAACCCCGCCTTCTCTTACAGGCATCCCAGAACCCTCTACTGTTCCATCTTTAAAAACAAAACCAGGTTTGCTACCCTTTACAAAACACTCAATGGAAAACTAGCCAAAAGCAGCAGCAGCAAACTCGTGACAGAAATAAGCCTGACAGGTTACACAGTGGTTGAAAATCCTCTATCAAGCAAGATTATTTCTTGCACATTAAATGAAAAGTAAGCTTTTCTAGAAAGCAAGAGGGCCTCTGAGGATGAAGATTAAGAGACTTAAAAATGTGAATTCATTAAGCTATTCCCATGACATCTGTCATCAAGCTCCTGTAGCAATTAATTCACTGCACCTTCTTTGACTCTTCCTAAGCCAGAAAGAGCTGTAACAGACATATTGCACTATATGATGAGGGATGAATCTTCTAATGCTTGAATTTCACAGATCCAAACTAGGGCACACAAGAAGAATGAGCTATGTCATCTTCAAAGCAGGTCAGTTACTTTAAGATTTGCAATAGGAGGCAAAAAAAATAATCATCTGGCAATTCTGAAAGCACTTTCATCTTTCTTAGATCTCCTTTATTCAAAGTCCCTCCCTCCAGTTTGCCCGATTATAAAATTAAAACCAGGAAAAAATTCGCAGGGGGCCTTCAGAGAAATGCAGAAAAACTGATGGAGATGGAGGGATAAACAAAAAATGCATGCTACAGTAAGAACAGATGGCCGGTTCCTACAGGTGATCACGGTGGCTTCCTTTAAGAGAAAGATTTATTCTTAGAAAGGTTTCAGTGAGATGTCAAAGAGAAGGATGCACTAAATGAATTATGTAGTTCTTCAGGAAGCTTCCTGGGCTTCGTAGCTTGTGATGGATCAGTTCCGACATCTAAGGAGGCTTGAACTCCTTTTTCCCCTTGTTGAAACATTTGTAAGGTCTTTCTCCTTCACGCATTCTTTGGTACCTGGTATAAGAGCTGAGAAAGATGATGTGATGACTCACAGGGAATGCCTGTTGAGGCTGTTCTCTCTACTCAACAGTGTGCTTCTATGAATTTCTGAGGTAAATACTTTTCACTCATACTAAGCTGGAAGCAATGAGTTGTAGAGCTATTAATGAGTAGCATACGGAGCCAACACAGTTGTACAAGGGTTTCAGGATGAAAGCCAAAAGTTTAAATGCCCTCTCACCCCATCTTCAACTGTAAACAGAAGCTACTTCTGTATTTGTGAAAATGCTCAAGTGAGTTATATTGCTGTGTTACCTCACAGGTTAGAAAAATCCTTTACTGTATCTTTTACTGACCCCTGTTCCTAAGACTCCGAGTCCCAGACACTAAATTTTAGGTTAAGAGTGGAATGGGTTTTGAAAGTGGGATGTACAGTGCTCTTTGTATAGAAATAAAAGCCCAAAGGTACTTTTCCTCTAGTCTCCACAAGGTAATCAAGTGCAAATTAGAAAAAAGCATTCACTATTGCTGCTCTTAGACAAGAGAATAAATAAGCAACAGTGAGCAGCGGATTGTGGAAAATCTGCCACATCCCTCCGTTCTAAGTTCTGACAGTTTTTAGCAGTGTTAATTACCCATTGTTAATTTGAGTTTATCTAGCTTCAACTTACAAACACTAAGCACCTAAGCATAAGGAAGTGCTATCCTCACTACAAATTTAAAAGCTGAAAACGTGATCCACACATTTCTGATCCAATAGTAATTTTAGAAATCAAGTAACAAGTGGCAAAGATTTAGCAATCTTTAAGAATCTCAGCATTAAAGAACTAATGGAGGATGCCAGAGCCAGAAAAACAAGAGCTAAAGAACGAAAATCACAGGATGTCTCTAACCAGTAAAAATATTTGGTCTTGGAGATGGGCATCTGGAATGGATAAATATTTGTTTAGCAAGTACACTTAAGTTCTCTTACGTTAACATGCAACAGACATTGCACTTTTTATTCAAAACTTCCACAAAAGGCTTATGAAATTTTCATAGTGACATTTTTCTAAATAGGATTTCAACAGAAAGAAGTAAGAGCAGCTGGAGAACTGAAGTGAGCCAAACTGTAAGACTGAGTCAATGCCTGAAAAATTCAAGGCTGAAGTTTAATCTACCGTATCCCTCTGAACCCTCTCTTAATAGATATGGATATGAAATGACAATGGTTTATGAGAACTTCCAGTGGCAGAAGACACATGATAGAGGCTTCTCCAATATCACACGAAAAGTTCTAAGAAAACTCTGGTGTATCTGTAAATGAGTAGAGCTTAAAAGTAAACTGGAAATGAGACAATTCTATGATGAAACTGCAGGGTAATAGCAAAGACAGAAGTTTCTCCAAGCATCAGCATGGCTACCAGTAACACAGAATAATGCCTAAACACTTCACACAGCACTATAAAAAAGGCTTTAAAAGCACCTTTAAGTTTCCAAAGCCATCTGAGACTGTTTTGTCAAATATGTATTTAGCCACACCTAATAAACAGGAAATAAAGGAGGAATGGTAGTTTGTTTAATGGAGATTACCTCATTTCACCATCCAAGCCCTCTACCATCTCACACAACACTGCAGTTCCCACTAAATCATTTTCAAACTGACACAGAAATAAGATTCACCTGGAGAAGGTTATTAAGCATGCCAGAGTACTTTCTGCAGGAACAGTGATGTGAAAGAAGGCTTAAGCCTTTTCTCTCTCTTTACCCCTTTTCTTTCCTGTAGCTTTAATCATGTAAGTTGCCCTCTGACATCTGTCATAACCTATTATATCACACTGCTGATGCTAGTAAATACAAACCTAAAATTCACTGGTAGGTGAAGTGACACAGTGCACAGCCCCAGGGTTTGTATCCTTCAGGAGAGAAAGTCTAAGTCTATCCCTATAAATATTTTATGTCATGAGCTGTTCCGTGAGGGAAGAATTGTACTTTCTATTTGCTTTATGGTTGTATATTTGGATATTTCCAGAATCTACATAGCTACTGAAGGTCATTAATATTTCTTTAAGTTATGCTAGAATTTAACAGAGACTTTGAAAGGTTAAGAAAAAAGCAGCAATCAGTGGTTACTGGAATATTTTCTAGCTGTCTTCAGTATGTTAAAAGTCCAACCTGATGCTGGACTTTTAAATCTTTAATTACAGAGATTAAAAATTAGGATGTGAATGCAGACTTCTGAAGAACCTGAACTTAATACTTTTTGCTCTTGATCTTCCATTTTCTGTAATATGAAGAAAAAAAGAAAAGACACAACTGGGATAGTAATAGAGTTTGTAATGAGACCGACCTCAAATTGTAATCAAAATTTGAAACATGGCTAAAAATAATAATATCGGTGGGTTTTTTGTTTTAATACAAGCAACACCGACAACGCAAGCGTTGAGATTCCATGCTATGACTTCCTGTTCAAAGGAACTATTCCAAAGTCTCCATCTTCACAAGTTAACTGCTGTCACAGAAATGTGACACAGAACCATGCTAAGTGGGCTCCTGTTCAGCTGTAGAACATGCCAGTTCCAAGGGCTGTTTCTCCCAGAAATATCTGAAATAGTTTTGCATGGTCAGAAAAATATTTGCAATTACAAATGGTTTCTTGCTTACGTGTCTAACAAATGGTCTTCCCTTGGAAAGCACATTTTTAACTAGATAAATTTAACAGTGCTTTAGCGCACCTGTCCCCTTGATCTAAGCCACTTTTGAGAAAGGAGAGAAGACCTTTGGAGACCTGAAAATTTATATACACAATATGCTTTTGACACGTTAAGGCCCAGAACAACATCACTAGTCTTTACCTCATCTTCGTTGCGGATATTGCACTGTATGGGAGTCACTTTGGCAGGACTCATGGAAGAAAATGAATTATTCAGTTCTTCTGCAGCAGCTTTTAATCGGTCAAATTTACGAGAGGCAATAACAACACTGCAACCTGTAGAGACAGAATGAAACATTCCTCAGCTAACGTAGTTAACATTACAGTTATGCTAGTTTTTTAATAACATCATAGAGATATCTTGTAGGATATGCGTTTATTAATCACTCGCTAGAAGATACAGTGTTGAAGTTCTGGCAAGAGAGAGAAATGACTGATGTCAGATGCTTCTTGGCAACAAGATCCCACTGTGCCAGGAAAAGAGCAATCAAAAAAACGCCCACAAGGTTCCCTCTCCTTCCTGCAGAAGGGAAGATAGACTGTGAGTTGCAGAGTCAGCAAAGTAGCTTTCAGACATCACTTTTGCTGCCTCTGCTCACAGCTGCCTCATTTATCAACTACGTGATTTAAAGATGTTTCAGCAGGTCTTGATTACAAAAAAATGCTTGCTTCTAAAACCACAAAAATAATCTTACTGTATGTCTGGCTGTAATTTTGACTAGTGGTGAGCAAATGTAATGCTCTGCTTTTTAACCCTACAGAGTCTGAAGGAAAGAATAATAACCTCAGGAGATTAATTCCTATCTGCAGGCTACAGACAGCAGGAACAGAGCCTTCCCTGTGGCACTGCCACAAGCTGTAGAATCCTAGCTCAGAAAAGAGGGAAAAACTGGGGGGAACTCGAGCCTTCTGATTTTGGGGTGGGGTTTTTTTTCAGCATTTGGAGGCAGAAGGACTCGTTCTACAGAGAAAAACAAAGCAGGCGCCAAATTTATGGCAAGCACTCACAGTACAACCAGTCTAGTTTTTTCTGTCACACCAGTGGACTCAGGACAGCTTTAAGGCTTCAGCAATTGCTACTACATAGACTAAAATAGACCACACCAAATTAATTCCTAGTGCAAATCCAGTAGGCATGCATTTTCTTATTATGGATAAGCAAATTAGTAGCTTCCACTCCCAAGCAAGTGAGAAGGTCTTGCTCCCAGTTCCTCCCTTCCATAATCTCAGCATCCGAGCAGAAGCCATCCCTTCCTCATAGCAGCTCTGTGGCTTATCTGCTTTAACATAAACCAAATCAAGACCCTCATCCAGCAAAAAAAGAAAAAGTTAACATCTTGCCAGGTTGGTTTTTTTTTCTTTGTTGCTGTTTTACTGAGTGGAATTTGGCCTCTCATGTGATCAAACAAACACCAAAATCAACTCAAAATAACTAGTGGGAGTAAAAAGCAGCAAGCTGTTCATTTGGCACAGGCTGTCTTGTGAAATTATACATAAAACTAAAAAAAAAAATTAAAATAAAAAAAATAGAGGAGTTGAATTCTTCCAGAAAGAAGTGCTGCAACTACATCTCCCTAGAAATAGGAATTTCACCTTCAATCAGTGGCCATCTTAAAAAAACACATGTGAACACATTAGTGTCTGAGATCTCCTGATTTTTTAAATTAAGACCTCCAGTCACTTGGACAACCACTTGACTAATGCAGAGTTCATAAAATGGCACACACAATTATTAATACAAAATATTAAATTACAGTAGCATGGTTATATTTATCACAGAATGGTAGGGCTTGGAAGGGACCTCTGGAGATCATCTAGTCCAACCCCCGTGCCAGAGCAGGTTCACCTACAGCAGGTTGCACAGAATAGCGTCCAGGTGGGTTTTGAATGTCTCCAGAGACGGAGACTCCACCACCTCTCTGGGCAACTTAAGTGCTTATTAATACACAAACTGATACAGAATAAGGTCTAGTAAAAGACTACATTTTTGCTAAATACATTAATTGGGGGAAGGGGAGATTCTAACTCTTGGAGGAACAAGCTGCACTGTACAAGCTGACACTACTTCACTTATTTTTCTTCACAAAGAAAGACTAGACCATTTCCTGATAGGGTCAGAGGGAAAAGGACACAAGTTTCCAGATGAAAGGTTTAAATCTGTCCAGAGGGCTTCAAAGGACACTGGTTATAAAAACAATGTACATCATGACTAGCATTATCTGTCACTGCTCCTACAGACATTCTCTGTCCAGTCAGCCCCCCTCCAAAAAAAATACAGCTTAAAGTGCAATGTATGCATGGAAATAGTTCCTGGTCATGTTCTTGTCAGGAGTAGCCCAGTGAGTCCGCAGGTAAGGAACGTTACTCAGACAGACTTAAGCCACAGCTCTTTCTTCATTTTCTCACATGTGCTTTGTGGAGATTTGCAGCATTGTTTTCTATTTAGGAGGTTGTGGACACACACTTTTGTTATTTGTATTTTGCTTGAGAAAAATAATGCAGATCAAATTAAGTACAGTTTTAAATTAACTGGGTAACATCACGAATCAACACTGTGATGGTGCTTAAGAAGTACCTCTTTAAGGCATCATGTGAGGACACCTTAAAAAAAAAAAAGAAAAAAAAGAAGCTTTGTTCCCCAGTAATGCAAAGGCAGCAGAACTAGCCCCTACTTCAGCTCCACAGAGCAAGGGGGAAGCTGGGGACAAAGGCCAGGAGAGGCAGAGACGTCTCCCAGCACACGGTCTTAACAAAGAAAGCCCTTTGCTACGCCGTGAGACACTGCAGGGTGCACACTGCAACAGCCCGAACCGGGGGAGCGCGGTGCCCTGAG